>JAECUM010093213.1:0-72500 GCA_016617855.1 Megalonaias nervosa
TCGTCTTACCTACTGTTTTAATGTATCAGTACCAACCAAACTGACAAATAGTCCTATCATTGTACATTAGAGTCGAATACTGAATTACCAGTGACATGTAAGAAGCTGTTAATGCAAATGTCACAAAAGTGTAAATAATTGCATATATATATATATTTGTATGCTTGTATGTAGCATATGCTTGTATGTATATAACCTTATATGTATATATATATATATATATATATATATATGTATATAGATAAGATGAATAGATAGATAGATAGATAGATAGATAGATATGTATGTTCTTAAAACTTTAGTCTTAAATTAAATAACAGATCAGAACCGAAACCCATATGTTCTATAAAATTCATCAAATAATTTATTTCCACAGAATTGAAAGTGAAACGTTAAAAAAGACTTAAGAGTTCTGTGAATTAAGTCTCACATTATCATATAACTTTTCTAACACTAGTCCAAATGAATAATATTCCAATAGAATTTCAGTGGTATTCCTAACAAGTTCCAATGTTGAATGTGTTAATGTGCCTATGGTCTCGAATGTGATAATGTAGCAGTAGCCTGAATGGTGATGATTTGCTGTCTTTGGATGTATGACAATAATGTAATCCAAAATGCTCTTGTCTGAATTGATTATATTTCTAAATAAATGTTGCTAAGAATAATATTGAGCACTTTGATATTCCAGTGACAAAGCGGAATAAAAAAATCCACCCAAATGAAAAACTTAACAATAAGAATAATTCTGTTTCAGATGCTAAGGCAAGAATGAATAACGTTTTCAAGTAAACAATGTAATATACTAATCTAAGACTCAATAACAGAGCCAGAATGAGGGTCAAAAATTAATTCTGTAATAGTCTAATTGTCAACCAGATAATGTATGTTACTAAAATTATAATAAAGAACATATAAATATCAGATACACTATTGTCTTCCATTGGGGAATACCAATATCCGATACAGACTAAGATAAACATATTTACATCCACTGATAATGATCTCAATTTTCAATTTATTCTCACAAAGAAATATTAACCATGTATTGTGTTGTTTACAAAATAAAATGTCCCTAGTCAGTCACACAATGATTTTGATTTTGGACTATGGTCCATTACAAACTACAATTATACATAACACATAATCATGGAGAAAAAGCCAACATACAATATAAATTGAGGGGAGTGAGTTTAAAGGTGTCTCATCCAATTCTGTCAGCACTCTGTAAAAGGTGGTGATGTACAAATGTGAGCTTGAAAATTATGTACTAAACCTATAAAAGTATGTAAGGTTGTTATCGATTGAGACCTTTCTCGTAAAAGGATTATTAGGGCTATTATTAACAGCTTGGAGAATAGTCTACTGAAAGCAAAGTACGTGAACAACCTTATAATGTAAAACAGTCACAGAACTACCTCGGCAGGTTCCATTTCAAGCATGATCCATTTTTGTGCGGAGTTTGAATGGTCGCCATTTAGAGATAATTCACTTCAAAGAATATCAATATGAGTGCAATAATACATCATACAACTTTGAGATAACTGCTGTGAATGTAGGCAATGTAATTGCCATGGTGTTGAGTGTTGCATTTTGCCAGACTGTGCGCTGCAGCTCGGCGCGTACCCACTACACCATTCTTTATATTGTTGCTGTGCAGTTTTGTCGCCACAATTTAATAGTCAGACGCTACAACCTTCCAATCTTGCGCCACACTATTACCGAGTCAATCATTTTGCAGATCAATATTTATTGATGCGCACTGTCACACAACAGGTGTCGATGCAGTCTTATTGTCAGATATTGGCAATAGGGTGGCATGATTATTCAATTACATCCACGTTTGTCCCATTTATCGCTCTCTAATTTTCATTCAAATTATTTTATCACAAACAGCAGAATTTTGCATCTTTTTGCACATTTGGTAAACGACGGGTACTTCTCTATACCTTTGACGTGAGCAACGACGAATTCTAGACTAAACACGTGTTGAATCATGCATCATATAAACAAATCATAATATTATTAGCATTTATATTTATAGCTACGTTTGCCCAGTAATTATTGGTTGCTCCGAAAATCAGCTAATTATTCCAAGAAACTAGGATATCAGATATTAAAGTTTACAATTGTCCTCATGCATTTGAACTTGAATTGAGGCAGGTTAAAAGGTCACGTACATGTAGACATTCTTTGCATTTGTATACTTCTTGAACATCTTAAGGAATCAAGCGAGTAATAAAAATACTTTTTATAAAATGTAAAATACTTACTATTTCATACATATGTTACAGTCCTCCAAAATGGATAACACAACTCAAATGTAGAATCTCTTTAAAGGACAGCCATGAATAACACTTAGATATGCTTCTAAGACTGTGAAGTATTTTGTAATTTTCAAATAAAGGAAAGTATATGCTTTTGTAACAAAGACAGAATGTAAAGTCTAATGAAACATAATTTGTATGAATGTCTATTATGCGAAAAATGTAAGTATTGTAGTCTTCAGTTGAGAGGTTTCACTTTGGTAATAAATACTGTTTCAAATAATTGTGAATTTGTATTTATTCGTTCCACTTTGTTTTCTTAATTTATTCATAGATTTTTTTTTGTCCCGAAAGAAACTACATCATTAAAAGCGAGCGAAGACTGAGCACATATAATAAGGTCTTAGAAAATTTTCATACGTACAACAGGATATAATAAAGATCCAACCAAGCATTTTGAAAACAGTATTACCGGAGTTACATGTAGTCTCTGCTACTTTACTCCCGTGTTCAGTACATCCTTCATTATATGCTCGTAACGTTCATCATTGATTAGCTCGCTACATGGTATTACTCATTTCATATTATCTTTAATAGCTGTACATCAAAATGTTTGGGAATCATCATGTTGCCACCATACATCATGTACACTCTTCAGCAGTACTAAATATAGGCACAGGATGCTAACAGCCAACATTATAGAATCCGATACGCCAACATTGTTGCAACAAGATTTTCATGCTGTGGGGTGTATTTGGGCAGCATATATGTCCAGCATGGTTACATCATGATTATATTGTACCTGTTGGACAGAGTCATTCTGCCATTATACTGAGAACCTATGCTTATTTTGCAACATTGATGTCCAGCATGGTTACATCATAAAAGTATATTTGTAGGTAAAGTTTCAGTTTTGCAATATTGATTTCTAGCATGGCTAAAGCACGATGTTGCATTATTCGGGCATTGAGGCAAGGCGTTTCCCACAGGCCAACATCAGTGTTACAATAATGCTAACAAATATTTGTCGTTCGATTACTCTGCCATGAGAATGATTGCTGTATGCTTTATTTCAAGCATGCGTAATCTATGCTTGCCTCAGCTTCTGCATAGTAACCGATTAGGTAGCAAGCATGTTGGCAGCTCAGTGATCTACTGATATAGTATTATGCTATATCAATACCGGAACTCAATGCTGCAAAACGAAGGCTACCCGAATAGTGGAACCATTATATTAGAGTTGTTAAAGATCCAATAGCTTTGAGTTTTAAAATTTTAAAGATCTTAATGCAACAAGAAGTCGTCAAAACAATAACAGCTGTTTACTAGCGAACGGCAGGTGAAAAGCTAACCTAATTGAAAAGATGCAAAAAGGTTTGACGAAAACAAGAAAACGAGTTAGGGCTTTTTCAGATAGAGATCGAATGTGTTGACATATGTTATACAAACATTGTATAATATACCAGAACGAGTGGATCGAATGGCAATCATTAGACTGTACTATCAATCCACTTAACAATGCATCAACAGTGAAATGGATATACTGGTGTGACACGCAGAAAATAATAATATCGATGATATAATATAACGCTTTGCACTCTTAACTGCAACAAATATAGTGTTACAAATCTATGGTCTTAAACTAAGTAACAGAAAAGAGTGAAAACTAACAAAATCTAGAAACGTTTAAACTTCAACAAGATCAGGAATTTTCGAGTGAAAAACCAATGTCCTAAAGTCGGATACAATTAAACATGCTAACCTTCATTGATAATGATCTGAATATTTAATCTATAATCATATATAAATATCAGCTAGATATTGTGTTGATTAAAAATAAATGTCACTAATCAGGTAGGCCTTTAAGACGATTTTCGACAAAGGAAAATTACACAATACAGATATACGTAATATAATATCATCGAGAAAAGCCACCAACAATGCAAATTAAATATTTATAACACCCCCTCGTAAAAAAAAAGAAAGATTTGTGTAATAAAGATATCTTTTACATGTTAGTCAAATGTACATATAGTTAAAATAACATAAGATGGTGTCTTATGAATCACAAAAACTATACATGAAGCACTTCTATAACATGAAACTGAGTCAATAGACACTTTAAATGAATTATAAAAATCTTGTGCTGAAAGAAATGATAGACGCTGAGAAATCAGAGATTGTTGTTGCTGTTGTTGTTGTTGTTGTTGTTGTTGTAGGGTTTAACGCCATTTGTCAGAGCAAGATAGGTTATAAATGGCGGCTAGCATAAATGGTGGAGGAAGCAAACAGAAAGAACCACCGACCTACGAGAAGCTACTGGCAATCTTTCTCACGTGCCTACATTAGCCGAGCCCGAGACTTGAACCCACGCAGAGGTGAGATGGCAGTGATCCACAACAGTGAGCGCTTTAGACCACTCGGCCATTTGGGGCCCCCAGAATTCAAAGATAGCATTCACCATAACTTTTATAGGTTTTATTTCATCATGTCCTACAACATGTCCTAAATATGTAACACTAGCACGGCAAAACTCATTTGTGCCTAAATTAATTTGAAAGTTTTCCGTCACTGAGCAGATCTAGGAAATTTGACTGGTTTCCAACGTATCCTTCCAGGCGTCGTTGTAAATGACGACGTTCTTGTTGTAAGTATCACAATTATCTAGACCAAATGTGATCATGTTTTTAAACGAGTGCGAACCTTTCATACCAAATGGCTTAACATTATATTGAGAAAGTCCATCTGGAGTTACGAATGCTGAATTTTCCTTTGCGCTTTCCGCGAGTTGAATTTGTCGGAATCCTTCCATAATATCAGACTTGGTGACATATTTTGATTTGCTAATTTTGTCAATGCAATCATGGATTTTTCGCATTGGAAATGAATCAGTGACACTGTTTACATTTTGATAGTCAGTGCACATGGGTAAATTCTTATCTGGTCTGTACAAGAATATATCATGAACTCCAGTTACTTCAACTTGATTCTATGAAATCATTCTCCGGAAAATACAGAATTTCTTTCTTCAGACATTTTTGTTCCAGAGGATTCATCCTGTAAGGATTCAGTTTCATAGGTGTAGTATTTTCGTGTTGGATCATCTAGAACCAAGTGCCCAAATTAACATAATTGTTGTTCTAATTCACACTTTTCTTATGGCTGCAGATACGAACGTTTCTGGTCAAGATCATTCGAGATTTCTGAATTCCAAAAGTTGGTTACACCAAAGTCACTACAGCCCAGTTTTATTACATAATTTAAATCCTCACAGTGTGGCACAGATACAGCTAAACCGATTCAATGATTTCATGGCTATCTCTATCAAACTTTGATATGTTTCTGAAGCCTCTTTACTTTTAGGACGATAGGCAGATAATTTAAATTGCCTTATGCATAATTCATTCATAAATTGTTGGAAACTTCCAGATATAAAATTTGAAACTTAATCAGGTTGAACAGGTTTGGCACAGCCAAATTCTGTATTTAAAAAAAAACAAAAAACTTTATAAAAGCTTTTACTGTGGTTTTGGTTTCGTTTTCAAAGGAAATGTCTCTGGAAATCGTGTGGATGCACATTTATGGTAAACTAGCATTGGTTGTCTGACTTGGTCTTAGGTATGGAGGGACCGATAAAGTCTCACATTATTCTGCTAAATGGTTCACCAAATGTAGGAATAGGTTAAAGCTGAGCTTTATATATATTATGACTTTATATTATGACTGGTTTTACCTAGCATTTGATTAATGCGACAATATCTACAGATCTGTTTTAATTTTCAGCCAATAAAAATAATTAAAGATCTCGTGATAAGTCTTATTCACCCCACCATGACCAGCCAAAGGAATCTAAGGGGCCTGTTTGGGAATTTCCTGTCTATACGATTTTTAGGAAAAACAGCCTGGGAGCTCGCTGACCACTCGTCATCAAAAGTACCCCAGGTTGTCTCCATATACCCAAAAGAGTCCCATTTTTCACAAAGTAACAAATTCATACTTACGTGGCTTCAGTTTTGCTAATAGCGTTCTGAACCTGAGATCTCAGGATGTTCGAGAATGAGTGCTTGTTGTTTGTCACACTGATTATAATAAAGAGAGTGAGTAGTCCAAGAGGATAATGGATACCAAAACTTGACCTCATCAAGTGCCTTTACAATTAACGTGTCCGCTCAAAGAATAATATCCTGATCAACGTCATTTTCAATAGCTCTTTTGGCATAGCTCTAGTAACTGCACAAGCAGGGTATAAATCAGCGGTTTCGTTTTGAATAGGATCGACTTTTCGATTCATACGAGGCTTGTCAGTTACAACAGTTACAAGTGAATTAACCACAACCTTATTTCCAGCTGGATCGCTGCCCTGTAATAAATGGATACCATCTATGGATAAAGACGTCACTACTCCGACTGTGACGGGCCCTGCGACAAAGAAATATACACTATGGAGAGGAACATTAACAAAGCCTCACTGAATAAGGTTACTTTCACTAGAAGAAGACTTCTCAGATAAAGGCATTGTACCTTAAAATAAGAGATTCTGAGAAGCTTCTGTGTCCCTTAACATTGTAATAGGGATTGGCTTGGCAGAATAACTAATAAGCGTTATAGAACCTTTGGACATGAATGGTTCATAATTCTCCATAATAGAATCAGACTTTTTAAGTTTCAAATACAAATTGTAGATTTATGAAATATTTTAGGTAAATTCGTATCGCGGAGAAGAGCCCCTAGATTTATGTTACAAATCTATGGTCTAACTAACAGAAACGAGCGAAATCCAACAGATTTTGTAAAATGCATCACATCAGTTATTTCCCTAGAAGACAAGTGCAAATGTGAAAAGAACTTGCACTATTGTTAATTAAATTCCAAATAATCTTAAAATTTCTATCACATGAATAAGTTCCAAATGAATTACGGTGGTGTTCCGAATAAATTCTAATACTGAACGTGCTGATGTGCCAAAAGTATGAAATGTGGTGATGTGTTGACAGTCTTGATGTATCACAATGACATAATACAAAATGCCCTTCAATGAATTCATAATAATCCACAAATAGTGATTTAGTCCGAAAATCAAAGAGCAGTTTGTAAATTCCAGTGAATAATTTAAATAAACAATTCCTCTCAAACTGAAGACAAAAATAAGACTGACTCCACATATAATGTTAAGAGAGGAATGCGTACTTTTAATTGTAAACAACATTAATACAAATATGTCTGGAACAATAACATCCAGTACGAACCTCAATTTCCAATCAAAATAGTAAACACCTTGGTTCAAGAACATTTCAAGTTGTCAACAAGATCAGTTCCGATTATTTTACCATGCGTTGAAATAAGCTTACAAATTTTACACTGATACGGTCAAGCCATGAAGCACTATTTGAATTCCACTTAGAAGGTGGTCATGATGTGAGCAAACGAGTCTCTGAGTACCAGGCAGCATCTGGAGCCAATGATTGCAACAGAGAGCAGCGATCATGAATAAATGGAATGAACATAAAGAATAATCTTTGAGAGAGAGAGAGAGAGAGAGAGAGAGAGAGAGAGAGAGAGAGAGAGAGAGAGAGAGAGAGAGACCCATCTTATCATAGTAATGCAGGTTTTTGGTAATATTTTTGAAGAAGAGTCTCAGATGATCTATAAACGTTACATGCCACGGATATTGCATATCCCTGCTCATGCAATTCAAACACATTACAAAGAGACTATGAGCAGTTTAGTTATTGTTTGAGGGTTTGAAAGTGAAGGTGAATGCTTGTTCTACCAACTCACCAAGAAGGACAAGGTTGCATTCCTCAAATAAGCAGCAATTTACTGTCATCCTAAGCAAAATATATTGATGGAAGATCACGAGTGTGCCAGGATGGATGTCCTTCCCAAACTGCACCAAGACATTGTGTTTGATGTATTGTTACAATCCAGCTTTATCGCTGACACTAGGTCCAAGAGAGGTCAAGGACAAGGGTAAAATGAACAAATAAGATTCTAAGAAATTGGTGAAGCTTCTTGAGAGATGATAATAACAAAACAGAGGTCTACTACTTTCTGCAGACATCATATCGCATGTACGCATCAACAACACGATGATCTTCACAAAAGGAGAAAATGACGCCAGCAATCAAAACAGCAATTTGTCTTCCTGTTCTCATGAACATGTGTATACCCGCATTTGTGTACATGCCAAACACGATGTGATGGACAGCAACTATATCGTTATGTTCGAAGATGATGACGCAGATGTTGTTGTCATTGCAACTTATGTTCTACATTCTCTAAAGCAGCTGGACCTTAAGAAACCATGGATGGATCAAAGATGAGATCGTGCTTTGGTTTCGTTCCACCAGGAGAATGCAAGTGGTGTCGTTTTCATATGTACCTTTAATGGATGCGGTACTATGTCTGCCTTCCTTACAAAAGAAAACAAATGTGCATGACAGACACACAGCGTGTGTAATCAGGCTTCAACCGTCTGTACAAAATTTAGCATATGCCAAACAAAGGATGAAGATAAAGACCATGAGAGAATTTTTTTGTAAGAACGTATTACAGGTCCAACGCAGATGCGAATACAAATGACGCGGCATTGTACATTTTCGCCCAAATATAGAAATCATATGAATCGATTTTGGACTACGCATCCATCTATTTCAAATTTCGTACAAGAAATGATTACATTTGAATGTTAGAGAGACTGTCATGGAGGATGCAGATATTATCTCCAGGGTCTCATATGCACAGTAGCTATGCATGCCACGACGTGCTGTAATATAGTTAACCTGTTTTGTAGTCCACACTATTGCATACAATTGAATGGAAACATAATGACAATGCCCTATTGATCTGTATTAAAGCAACCTGTTTTTGACACATACTGGAGACCATCTTTCTCCATCGGCGAAGCATTTGGTGTTCATCTTAGCAAAATGACGGCCATCTTTGATTTTTATGTGGTTAATGCTCTTTTCGTAGTAAGTGACCCAAGGAGATCGTACTTGGCGAATTTGGTGTTTGTATAATGCACTGATCTACTCCAATATATTCTTCTGTTCTACTGTAAATGTTCTAAATCCCCAGCAATCAAAATTCGCCTTGGACGGGGTTATGGATTCATGTGTATAATCTTGCAACATGCACGATACAAAAAATATACAAGTTGCATGAGAGTGTTTACATGTTAAAAAGACAAAACATTATGCATTAAATTCATACATATATTTTAATATTCAAAATAAAGCCAGAGGTACAATAAGTGTGAATAAACAATATTATTGGGATTAATGAGAAAAAGTTACCATTAATACCAGAGGATTTTTTTCTCAAACCAACCAAACATTTTCACTCATTGCAATTTTGCTCTATATAAATTTCACACTAATTCAAGATAATTTACTTAAAAACATGTTCCTATTTGATATAAATATGAATAAACGTATAAGTAAATAAAAGCGCAATATGGCGAACACTGCCTCAAATGGCAGTGTGTAACGACTCTGTTGAGTCTTTCTGTCTAATACATATTTATATACTGTTTAACTGCACGAAAAAAAAAAAACCTTTTGTGCTAGGTTTAATGTAAAGAAATACCCAGAGGGTGACGAATAGATTTGAATGTTATTCAAAATTTATCAATAGCTCCTTCAATCAAGTTCGCCAATTTCTATTTCTCCTGGCATCGAGACTTCATCGAGTCATAACACATACCGGATTTAAAGTTGTACAATGTGACAATTGATGTGGACTTTGTATGCCTGCAGACAAATACGTACTTATACGAGAGTTTTTGCCTGTACACAGGACACGTATTTATACAAGAGTTTTTCTTTTACAATGTCATCGGCTCTAACAATTAAACTTTTTAGACATTTATTTGTTAATTTATTTTATTGATTGGATCAACTAAGAGAATAATGCTTACGATCCAACCACCACCAGATGTTTCCATATCGCAAAAGACGTCAACGCTCTCGTTCGTTCCGCTGGGAATTATCTTGTATACACCACTTTTACTGTTCGGATGCGTTTTCAATATCTCAAGGCATGACGTCATAAGTATCCCTTGAACGAAAAATATTATATTGAAATAGCCCCTTTGGATACATTGAGGAAACATTGCTCTTAAAATTAGTCATGTTAGTAGCTTGTAACGGCACTTCCTACAGTCAAAGTAGTATTGATACCGGTAGCTGCCGCCATTTAGCGAGTTTACTTCTTTTACAAACCATACCCAACATCTTATAGGCCGACATTTGCGTTGCATGGCGAAGGAACATTTGAAAATAACTCCTTTTAATGTGATAGAAATTGCATCTTATAATGTTTGACCATTATGTAATCCTATGTATCAATAAAATTCGTGCAAAGTAGAAGCTTTGGACACATTTTACTGCAGGATTTTGGTGCAATAATTCTAAAAACATTTTTACATGAATAGAAATAGGCAGCAGAGAATACAGAAGATTAGAAATTGATACAGTGTGTAAATCGGAAACAATCAGAAAGTTGCACAATACTGTCTTAAGTTTAAGGAAATATGTCCACAGTTTTTAAAAGGACAGATATATAGTATACCAAAAATGGTGGAATAATTGATGGCATATCTCCAACGAGTAGTTGCTAGTAAAAAATGGAAATGTTAACATTCAGGGTCAAACCGTAGTTAAATGGGGAGATGCGCCTACTGTTCATAATGTATTCTGCAGCAATGTTCCAGTCTTGCGACTTGGAAATATATGACATGATAGCAGAACGACGTTAGTTACTGGAAATACACAAAATAAGTTACTTTATAAAAGAAGGATCAAGTGCAATAACTTCATTAGAAAGACCCATTTAATCGTCTAAAGGCGCACATTATCCACATTAAGGTTTGAAAATTCATCGAGATAGGGCCTGAACACTATCAGAATGGACAAATCTGCAGTCTTTCTACCAATATAATTCTGACCGTTATTTCTCTTGTTGGCACTGGTAGCAGGAATGTATTTTAAATTCAGTCTGAACTGGATGAATGCCTGCAGTGTACAGATTAGAAAACTGTCTTATTTATTCAAAATTGTTTTGAAGATTTGAAGATTTATAGATACTGAACAAAGCTTATAAAGAAGTGTTAAACCATATCTCATTCACCGGCAAAATTCCTCACTGATTTTTATCCACTGCGATGCATTTCACATACCACACTTCCGATAAACCGATTTAACTGTTAATCAACCAAGCAATGATGAAATAAGTGACAAAACTGAATCAGATTTACCAGTGTAAATTGTTGCGATAATCTCATCTACTAGAATTGTATAGCCCTCACTAGACTTGTATATGGACACGTACTTCACTGTTTCGCACCATTTTTAGCTATTAGACGAAGTGATTAATTTATTTCATCTGTTGTAACATTTTGATGGATATTATTGCAAATTTCGCAAAGGTACTGAGTAAAGTTATATATTATTTTAAATGAATTAAGAAGTTTATGGAGAGAGAGAGAGAGAGAGAGAGAGAGAGAGAGAGAGCCTGTGGTTGTTGAATTGATGGTGTGTATTATAATTGGTCCGGACGTGGACTTGGCTATTAAATTTATGATTGTAGATATTAAAGATGTACCAAAGTTAGTTGTGTAGTAAGTAAACATTGTGAGTCCTCGAAAGAATATACACAACTGTATGGTCTTTTATAAAAATAGATTATTACAATTGAATTTTCTCTCTGTTTAAAATAGGACATTCATGAGCACAATATCACATAAATAATAATAATAATAATAATAATAATAATAATAATAATAATAATAGCAAATATAATGATATTATGTGCACGATATTTTGTTCAAAAGCTAATTTTGAAGGTGAACCTATGTACAGAGGTCATCTGTGTAGAAAGGCCAGTTTTGACAAGTTTGTTTGTATTTAGGGAAATTTATTTCACCGTTTCACACATTCTAAGTTTTAACTCAGAGTGATTAATTTATATTCCAAAAATCTAATATTTTGATTGATATTATTGCATAATTCAAGACTTTTACCAATAAAAATGAATTATCTTGTACCAATTTCATAAGTATTGAACGAGAGAGAGAGAGAGAGAGAGAGAGAGAGAGAGAAACCTGTCGTTCTTGAATTGGTGGTGGTGTACATTGCAATTGATTCGGATGTTGTGCCTGTTAAATTTGTGATTGCTGATGGTGTAGATGGACTGGAGCTTGTTGCGGTATCAATGATCATTGTTCGTCCTGAAATAAAAAGGAAAAGACAACAGTATCATCTTTTACAGAAATAAAATATTACAATTCATTTTCTTTTATGTTTAAAATGAAACTTTCGTGCAGCAAAGTATCATACGAGCAGTAATAATAACACTACTACTACTACTACTACTACTACTACTAATAATGATAATAATAAAAACGAAAACTGTATACAATAACCAAAGTAAATTTAACGAGGGACAGACTCTTCAACGTTTACTTAACATTGAGAGAATACATACCAAGATATATTTCCTTTCAAGTTTCATAGCGTTAAGAATTGTAAAATAGTCAGAAAAGGGAACCTTTTTTTAACAAAAGTTTACTGTCAATCGTAGTTCTGTTTAGGTTTTCTAAAGCAAAAATATAGTGTATATACATTCGTCCGATTTAATAAACTTGAATCAGTTATATAAATTTTAAAACCAAGTCTGAACGACTAACATTAAGTACTATCGACATCGTTGATCCTCGAAATGGAAAAAGTGGGAGACAGAAATGGTCTTGGATTGGCATCTATATGAAAACATCTGAAATAGAACCTTGGATCATAGAGGTGCGATGCAAATTTGCTGTCATCTCCATATATCCATTACGTTACTATTGGAAAACTGAAAGAGGATAAACTATAAACTTATTGGGCTTGTTAGTACGTAATCTTAAACATATTTTTTAAATCACAAAGCGAACACCTTAAAAGTGAAAACAGCGGCCCATAATTAACTGTAAATATATTTTTTATTGAAGCAAAATCTCTGATACCTTTTGCATTACACAGATCAGTGTTGCAGCATTCTTTCTCACGATTGCCAGACAGTATAAACCTTTTCAGACGCATTCCATCCCGACCGTGACTTGATCTTCTATTATAGCATAGCTGAAGTCATCCAATGATAATATAATATATCAATAGCTGGTATTATGATCTGAATTGGAATTTAGAAGCTTGTTACACAAATTGACTATTCAAGGCTATTGACTTTGTTATTGACAAATGTGAAAGAAAAGTTAGTTGTGGGGCAGTGTTCACAGTTTTATTTAAACGATACAAATGTTCTAAAATATGCCTTACATGAACAGCAACGAGAATGTTATTTAAATGAAAGAAAGGAAAATATCAGTTGAACTATTTGAATATTTCGGCATGTTTTGATATGCACAAAATAAGGTTGTGTGTATTGTCAGACCCTAGCATAGGATATGCCTGATAATTACAAGAGAACTCTTTTTTAAATTATATATTTCATAGTAGATATTAACATTTATCATTGGGGAAAAAAATAATCTAGCCACAGTGTGTTCAAGCTTGCTAAGGCTACACAAAATGTAACATTTGTATGTAGAAATAAATTTAAAAAAAACCGTAAAATATTGCTTTGAACTTTAAACCTAATTATTATTGGAAAAAACATGTGAACAAATACGCTGAAAATATGACAAGAAAGTGTTGAGTAATATTTTGGAAGATGAAGCAAAAGGAACAACATCACTACGCGGTATTACTATATTAAAGTTTTTGTAACATTATCGTATTTGAAAAGGAAGAGATAACACTCAAAGTCTAAAGTATACATCGCTCATGTAATTCCCTCCAATCCATACATTAGAATAATGGCCGGAGATTTTGGATTCTAACATGTTCCCACCGTATATACCAGAGATGTAGCATGGCATACATCTGATACAAAATGAAAAGTTTGATGATCACTCTTGTAATTTGTATAGACTCCATGGTGAAATCGCATTATTAACTCTATTCAGTGCTAAATGTGAAACAAATTACACATGGCGCATGTTTTGTATTAAAATAATGCAGAATCACTATGTCCGCTTTACAGTACAGAGTTCAAAAATGAAACACGAAGCAGGATTTTCAAAACAGCAGAAAGGTTAAAACTAGGGTCCTTTGGAATCAACCACAAGCAAAGACCATTTTGTTCTATTACCGACTCATGCTACATATCAACACTGATGAACTTACGTGCTTGTCTCTGCATCCGCTGGTATATATTATGTCGGAAAATTCTGCGTTTCTTTCCGTAAAGCACACCTGTTGATTTCAAATAGTAAAGATTGGAAGCTATACTGTTTCCTACTTGTATTATTCGTATATAATAGCGTTTATCAATAATTCATACCCACCTTTAATAAAAATGAAACAATGGGGGGGGGGGATTTATCACGGTCTTGACTTTAATACCACATGGGACACACAGTAAGTTGGTCAAAGGTACTTAACTCAAAAACGTTGAAGTTACATGCACGACGTCGCTTTCATTGATTTAAAATAAGTAAAATAACACAGAAGCGAAATGGTAACAACCCCATTCAACTCATTGAAAACATCAAAACCAAACCAAAACATTTTTGGATTTTATCAAACGATAACCATTACAACAATTTTGATCAAAAGCGGACGAAATGTTTAAAAAAACAACAACAAAAAAAAAAACAAAAAAAAACAAAACAAAACAAAACAAAACAATAATGATACGCTGATCCGTTGTTTTTTGATGCGGAGTCAAACAGTAGGATGTAGGCAAGACGGTTTGTGATAGTGGTTAGTAAATCGTCTCATAAGGACGTTCCATAAATTAATCTGCATACCTATTGGTCTAGCCTGCTTTGGTTTTGGTGGTAACCCTGGGGTTTGAGGACCCTGAGTAAGTTGCAGCGATCACCCAGATAGACCCTAATGAACCCAAATCAGTGCGGATGGACCCATGAAGTATGGAGACTTAGACGCAATTGGAATTAAGAAACCCAAATGAAAATCAGCAAACCGAATTGAAAGTAAACGGGCACAGAAGGAATTCAACTGACTGTAGGGAAGACCTAAATGGACCCAGCTGAAGACTGGTGGAAACCAATATTCTCTGCTCAAATAAGGGCTGATCCCACTGAATAGGTAAATAACTTGTATGTAATGGTTATGACCTAAGTGAATATATGGAGGCAAAGTTAAATCTAATCACACATCAATCGATGCGGCTTTACCGGTATATCAAGGTCACCTGATGAGCAAGACTGTGAATAATCTACTGTGTGGTGTATTCACAGTTAGTTTTGACAATCTATCTATCTGTCTGTTTGTCTGCCTGTCAGTCCATCCGTCCGTCCGTCCGTCCGTCAATCCATCCATCCATCCATCCATCCATCTATCTATCTATCCATCAGTGGAAGAGTAGTTACCGTGATGTGCACTTATATAATTTAAGTACATTTTTGTGCGTTTTGAAGGCAAACAAATATAATATAATCTTTTAATAATGCTAGACTAATTAAAAATTCGAACCTTGTATAGCGTTGGGATTGAGACAGTTTAAAACTACAAATTGCTACAGGGTGATAATCTGATTAATAATCACCTCAATGTTTCTAACATCTGATGGCACAGAAGCTACAGTTGCGAAGGCACTGCCCAATGTTCACGATATGCCACCTTTCCCTTTCTTTTCTGCATCCACAACTGTGGGACGTATGCTGTACTATCTTTGCTTCATCAGGAATGGGACAAATTGTCAAGACATGACACGATTTGCAAGTTATGATTATTTTAACTAATTTGTAATATAGTGCATGCTTATTCTTGTAAGGTCTCGAATTTTCTATAAGGTTTGAGACCCACGTGTTTCAGGATGAATGGGTTCTAGAGTTCAGCCTCTTTATAATCTTTAGGAAGATCCCCCCCCCCACGCAAAAGAAATCTAAAATAAGAATTACATGTTACTCTCATTCTAGTTGATGAAGCTCGTTATGGCGATCATAATGATTTTTTATTAAGATAATACTCGTGATGATGATACTTATGATGAAATAGGTAAATGTACACATCTCTAAGAATATTTACTTATTACCTTTTGTGAACACATTTTCTTTTAACCAATGCATAGAAAAGCAACTGTCTGGTGTGTTGTTATAAATACAAAGACACTATAGCTTAGATGCCTTTTATACCTATACAAACTGGTCCTGTTTGGGAAATGAAGAGACCTAGATCAACTATGTCACTATTTGTTTCTACTTTTTCTCATTAAAGTTGCTTTTGTTGCATCTGCGGAGTACACTACATTACGTTTCATGGAATTAGTCACTTCAAAATTATACACCCCCTCTGTACATTAAATGAAGCACATGCAAATGTTAGTGCTGTCATCGCATCAGTCACCCATAGAGAGAAACTATTTGTTGACCACCAGAAAGAAACCACCAAACATGACATTTCTGAACGAACCCTTGAAATCCATTCAACAGTTTAACTGATCACACATAGTACAAATGGGTAACTCATATTATTTATTGAAATTCTTTACTGTTTTCAAGTTATCGATGATAATCTGCACACGCATTACAGTATGGGGATCAAAGCTATACAATCGTGCTTTCCTTTCTGGGGATCATATTGGTATAATGAGGATATAACTGTCTAGTATCACTGAGTATAATATGTCAGTATCAAGATATAATCAAAACTTGAGCGTTGCTACTAAAATGAACAAAAATACAACAAAAAGATACCTCGGTCTAGTAGAAACAATGGGGTGGGGATATACAGTCATTCTAGAATAGTCAATATGGAAAATCATTCAACTAAAGTAACTGCACTTATCAACACCTTAGAAATGTAGGCTTTCATTATAAATATAAATATTGGATGCATGGATAATGCTGCTTACTCGTATACACGCTAGTGTAATTTTCTTGTGGATGAGAGGAGCTATTATTTGGCGGAACACCTGGAAACTTGTACGGATGCAAGGTCGACCTGGTGTGGGTGCGAGGCCCTACCTAATATGCAGTAGGCGAGTAGCTATTGGTGATTGCATAGTCTATTTGAGGATATTATATAAGGACCCACTCTAGATTTGTTAACGATGGTGATTGCCGAGACCACCAAATGTTAGGGAAGTCAGGTCAGGTTAGTAGGGGCAAGACAGATTGGGGGCCTTGAGAATTGCTCTCTGCTTGTGGATATGCTAGGAGAAGCTGGCATATGCTAGGAGAAGCTGGCAGCAATGCAGCCATTTTACTTAGAGCATGTAGGGCATGCCTTATTGAATAAAAGAATGACTCACAAAAAAAGTTAGCGCGGGTGTTGCTTGTCATTATATCTATGCAGAAGCGATGTAGAACTAGATCAAAGAACTCGCTAACGGAGAGATTATACATAGTGAAGTTATGAAATGAAAGTAATTCTGTGGAAATTTTAATAAATTGAAACGATTAATGTTACGCATGCGTCAATATGGTCTTTATAGGGAGAAGAAATGAAAATGGTGATAATTATTGGAAGCAATTTCCAAAAATACTGCATACATTGACACATACAATCACGATTTAAACGTATTTTATGTTATATTAAAAAGCCACAAAAACACGTGACAGTCATTAACAATAACGTATTTTATGTTATATTAAAAAGCCACAAAAACACGTGACAGTCATTAACAATAACTCATCATACTAAGGTACTATTCTCTGAAATTGTACAAGGCTGCTCTGCCATCTTGAAATGAAACCGCTAATCTCTTAACATAATTTTTCTCACTGTTCTGCTTCGTATTTGCTGCTCTCGTTTCTCTATTATAAGTCTATAAAGCTGTAAGTCTATAAAATCTATAAAGCAAACGTTTAACACGACTTGAGCTTGCAGAAATATACCCATGCATTATGAAATGGAAGGCTTCTATTCTGTTTTATCTTCTCATTTTCATTCTATTCTTGCCTAAATGATATGTATAAACCACTTTTTCATAACTTGTAATTACTGTGAGGATTTGCTTGGAAAAGAAGTAGACTGAGCAGTAGGGACTACATGGAATACTCTTTATACTTTCCATGCACTTGGTAGATCCAAATTGTTTTCATTTAGAAACTGAAAAAAAAATATTGTAGCTTTTCGTTTGGTTTCGATCACAATGCGTGACCTCATAATGCGCAACATCAACCATTTTTACTTGCACTGTACAGTAAATACACTTCTCCATTAATGGATGGTAAGATTGTTTTAGAATCACCTCCTGCAAAAATGTAAACCCTGCCTTAGTCAAGGGAAGTAATGATGTCAGTAATGTTCATTAATTTTAACGGTGAATTGCAGGGACTTGGAGTAAATTCACTCGGAATTTTACATAAGAATAAAAAGTACATTGAAACGTTTCTTCATAATTGACCATTAAATATTTTGACCATCCTGACTGGGATGAGTAATCTAGCTTATCGTAGAAAATACTAGTTAAACAATAGAAGCAAATCCCCAAGGAAGCGAAATGGTGTGTTTGTATGTAAGATAATTATACCAAGCATTAAACACTTGAAAATGAGCTATATAGTAAACTATATTTAATGAATATCTGTTACTTGAGATATGAAATGTAATGTTAGATAAATTATATAAATGAACTCACTTCATGACCTTGGCAAGCCTGCACCGTGCGACATGTGGTCAGATCTCCGCTCGGCCCACAGTGATAACATAATGGACCTCTTGTAGCTGGATAGCCTTTGAAAGAGGAACGGATTGTAGAAATTTAACTCAAGTTACAAACAGATCCGGAATACAGAAACTATTGAGAATCAAAGTTCAAGCTACAGACGTTTTAAAATGCACAAATTTCATGGGAATTTAAATTCATAGTCTAAATTAAAGCGCAATCATTAGAAGAATTGAATAATATTTTAATGGATAGGAGGGGAAACAGACAGACAGACCAACATATACAATTCTAGATGAAAGATTATTTAATAGTTAATGCAAATGTATGTGTATTTTAGAATTAAAGTGACGTTCATTTCCATATAGCATATCCAGTTATTGGTTTTGTGTTAATTAGACACATGCATAGAGCACTGTAGCAAAGTTATAGTGTATAGGTGATTGAAAAATTGGACCTACTTCTTTTGTCCCGATTGATACCAAACATTGCCATGGGCGCAGTTAGTAAGAAATAATCAAAACCACCAAATGCGTCCCTATAAAACCGATGAAGCTACCGTAATCACTGGTATAGGAAAGGGATTTTCTTACGTGGAAAGATACATTTTGATGGACACTGAAACATTGTTGTACAAATCATAATCATCATTTACATTTTCCTAATTAGCAATGTAGATGACAAATATACCGTTTTCACTTTACAGGCCAACCCATTTGCTCTTTTTATTTTGGGGAATAACGTCAAGTTTTAGCAGATGATACAATATACACGATGGTCAGTATATTTGGTGGAGGAAAAGCTCAGAAAGACCTGGTAAGAACCACTGACCCATGAGAAGCTACGGGCAATCTGTCTCTAAGAGCCGAAACTTTAACTCACGCGAGTAGAGGTGAGATGTGGGTGATCTGTAAAGGATGGCGTTTTAGAATACTCGGCCACCTGGGGCTACTCCAATTATTTCCAACGCCCCAAAAACATGAAACAATGAGAGCGATGCAACCGAAATACTTTCCTAAAGCACATTTTCTTTAGAGTTAGAAGGTTAAAATTATGCCCTAGCAACGGTTAAAATGTAAGAGCTTCATGGGCTCCGAAACCTGGGCCGCCAGTGGAGGTTTCGTCCCGATAACAAAATGTTCAAGATAGCTGCCATGGTGGCCATATCAAATCCGTGATTGGCAGCATTTCTATTTAAGATCAACTAGACATCGATATGACCAGCCCTCTAGGAGAAGTAGTGATAACAAGATTTCCAACATGGCCATTGTGGCGGCTATATTGGAAGTCAAATCTTTCATTTACAACCAACTAGACCTCATAAGAAGTCATTTAGTGAAATCTCCATGGTGATATGACCATTCACTCAGGAGATAAAAAGATTTTCAAGATGGCTACTTTATCGACCATACTGGATGTCTGATAAATTTCATTATACCAACTGGATACCATAAATATACACTGGTGACAGTATTATGTTCGTTCAGGAGGGGAAGCTATTTAGAGTGTTTCAAAATTGCCCATGTCTGCCATGTTGGACATCATATCAGCACCATTTTCATTTAGGATGAAGTAGATATAATAGAAAGTCTTTTAGTGAAAACCTAATGTTGATATAATCATCGATTCCTGATTTAACCATTTGCGAAGTACACAGTAACCATTTTTAAAATTTTCATTTAGGATCAACTAGAGCATGTGCTGAATGTGCATATAAAGTTTCATGTCAATCCGCCAGGTAGGTTAAGAGGAGTACCAATAACAAACCGACGACTGAGAAGAGACAACAGACCATCCCATAAACTCTCCTGGTCTATGACCATTAGGGCAAAACGTTTCACTCGTAGAGGATGAAGGCGATTAAATAGCAACTTGAGTTGAGAGCATATGATTACTATGTACTTGGAAAATATATAGAATTTAAATCTGGTACTTTAGACCACTTCGGTTCGGGAAAAAATTGCAAGGTAATCCTCTAAATTTATATATGTCAAGAGGGTCAGCAACAGACTGTAACCACAGGTGATCTGTATATACACATTATTGCAATGGTCCTGATAATGTTATCACCTGGTTCTCCACACGCCTGCGCGTTACATAGATCGGTATCGCAGCATTCAAAACAGGCATTATTACTACTTCGGTTAATCATGCTAACGCGATGGTCACAAAGCTGAAATGGAAAAACATGAATAATTCTACAAACAATTCTTGAAAATATGCCTTTGGAACTTCAGAGCGGTGAGATAGAGGAAAGATATTAATTTATCCACAGTGGTTTCAGCGTAAACAAACCAAATAATAATAATAATAATAATAATAATAATAATAATGAGGACTTTGTATAGCGCCTAATCTTTAGAAGCTATAAGCGCTTTACAACATTTGACAACACTTAAAAAACATATATAATGATATGATTACAATAATAAAAACAAACACCACGAAATTAGAAAACAGAAAACATGCTGTAAATGTTTAAGATAAGGATACATTATTAGGTCTTTAAGTCTGTTCTTGCAGTTGAAATAGGTGAGTTTTAAGTGCGCTCTTGAATGAGATTACTGTGTCTTTGTGTCTAAGTGCAGTGGGCAATTCGTTCCACGTTGCTGGGCCCTGGTATGCAAAAGAGCATTGTCCATATGATTTCATTTTCATAGTGGGAATAATGAGAATACGAATGTCAGAAGAGGAGCGTAAGTATCTTGCAGGTGTGTACACATGGGTGAGATCAGATAGGTATGTTGGACTGGAGCCTGTCAGTGAAACGTAGCACAGAGAACAAATTTTGTGTTTAATTCTGGATCGTATGGATAGCCAGTGTAGGGTACAGAGCAGGGGAGAGGCGTGCTCTGATCGTGGTACTTTAAGGATGATCCGAGAAGCTGTGTTTTGAACTTTTTGAAGTTTCTGGAGTAGATATTGAGACGAACCAGACAGAATTGAGTTACAATAGTCCAGTCTTGAAAGTACTAAGGAACACACAAGTGTTTTAGTGGCATCAACTGAAAGATACTTGCGAATGGAGCTGATGCGTCTCAGCTCAAGATATGCAGCCTTGCATATGTTCATGACATGTTGGTGCAGTGAGAGAGTACTGTCAAGAGTAACACCGAGGTTTCGTACTGACTGTGTGAATTTAATGTTGGTGTTGCTGATATTTATTGTTTGAGGGAAAGGATGTGAATGAGACAGTCTTTGTGTTGTAATCAGAATGGCTTCAGTTTTATCATCATTCATTTGCAGCTTGTTACATGTCATCCATGATTTCACATCGGAAATGCACCGCTCTACGCCCTGGATGGTAGCTTCAACTTCAGTTGGATGGCTAGATTTGTATATGTGGGTGTCATCAGCATACAGTTGGTGAGACACTGGATGATGATCTATGAAACTTGATGTGTGTGGTTTGGTACACACGCTGTACACTGTATATTGATATATAAGGGTGGTGAACCCATCAAGGTCCTAAGGAAAGGGGAACACAAATGAAGAAAATAACACACTGGGATGGTTGTCATGAAACCTTCAATATAAGAGAAAATGCCACAACCTCCAATATCATGTATGTTTTTTTAATCTAAATGAGAAGGAATAATGGTTGAGATGTTTAACTGACCTAATAAATATAACCCAAAAACATACGGTAGAAAATTTCGACTTGTCTGCATCAAATGGCACAGAATCAGTTTAGAAGGAGACAATTAAGAACGTATGAGGGTATAGAGTGGAATGGCCAATGAATGACAGTTCACCGATATTTAAGAGACAAATCCTCTTATAATTCCCTTAGCATTAGCTTTGAGCCGAAAGAACCAACTTCAAGTGGATCAATCCGTTTTAAACGCAAGACGAAAACAGTTAAATCGAACTCTCTGAGATGTAGATATTTTATAGAAGATAAATTAAAGCCAGTCGCAATTACAAAATGTCGATTAAAAAACTAATTGTATGATGCACACCAAATAAGGCAAAATGAAAAAGTTACTACTACTACTACTACTAGTACTTCCGCTACTACTACTGCTACTAATTTTTGTCATCACTATTAGTATTATTGCAAAAGGAATAATATCCACTATCGATCCAATAGAATAAAATCATCGCAGTAGTACCAAGCAAGGAAAGAAATAGACAAACGGGTTATGAGACGTGAAGAACTATAACTCATGGCAGAAGAATACGAGTTAAAACAAGTCATACCATTACTTCAAAAACAACCAAATAGATCAGAAAACATGATATATACGGGTGCAGTGGTATCAAGTCAGTGACTATAATATATTACAATCAAACACAACAAATGAAATAATTTTCTACCATGAAATTACACGTTGCAAATGAAACTAGACACGAAACAAAGAGCCATAAATAGACTGACGCTCTTTGGGAAAGAAAACTGTAGATCAACAGCGAAACAAGGGTTGTAAGATACGTGATACGTCCGAGAGTGTAATAAAAGAATTGAATCAAAAAGCACTGACAATATCATCGAAAATATTGAGATACGATGACAAAGTAACAAAACAAGAAATTCTGACTAAACAATGACGGACAAATGGGAAGATAATGATGTTTTTAAATGCCATGTAAAGTATGTTAAAACATTGTGGTAAAAATATGTAGGGCAAACAGAGAAATGACAAGAGCAAGGGGAGGAGTGGTTGAGAAAAAGATAAATTATGATCGCAACGATATTGAGCAACAAGAAAATACCAGATCAAAAATCGAATTCCTTCGAGAACTTTTTCACAAATGTTGAATTAGAACGCTTCCAACGAGACGAGGCTTGTCAGTTTTGCATAAATAAATTTACAATCATCAATTATATATAAGCAGCCTATTTATAGTATGATAAGCAGTGATCCAGTATTGACGACAAAAGGTCGCATTCTACTGATAATGGGAGGACAACAGGATAAAGGTCCAACAGTGAACATCTACAGGCCAATAATCTACACAGGAATAGCATGGTAAGCTCCTGAAATGATTGGGAGATATGGTATAAGACCAAATGATTCACAAAGGACTGCCGTCAGAAAATGCGAGAGGAACTCAACACCATAGAGAACAATCACTTGAAATTTGTTTATAATATTAAGCTCTAAATCTCAACTAACCTTCCTGGTCATGACAGTAGGTATTGTACGTCTGTGTATCAGTTGCTATGCTTTCGTTGCCTTGACATCCGAACTGAATTAGAATCGACAAACCTTTTAGCATCACGCGTGGAAAAGATGAGAAGAAAAGCACACACATAGTGGCAGGACAAACTAGCCATATCCGCACAATTGCAGATGTCACAAAAATATGGAAGTGAGTGAACAAAGAAGTGGCACGCTCTCGATGTGAAGAAAGTGGTTTAAGTCAGCAAAGCTAAACCCCTGAGAACATACCACATCTAGATTGATAAAATGATGCAATACAGAAAGTCAGATATAACATTAATTGACAAGAAATGAACCTGTTTGAATCATAGAGAGCACAGTTACTTGACCAGAGAACTTGCAAAAGCAAACAAAAGTTATATTATGGTAGAAAGGTCACTAGGGTTGATACCAACAGGAGTGCCTAATGAAGTTAACAATAGCACTTGATTCAGACAGAAAATTCTAAAATTAGAGAACGTTAATAATACTACTGTTACTACGACCATTGCCAACACTACTACTACTAACACTTCTACTACTACTACTACTACTACTACTACTACTACTACTCATGATCTAAGCGTAACTGTATAAAATATCATCAGACTAATAAAGATAACGGAGATCTATTGTTACCTACACAAATCGTAATCAATAATGATCATTTCTGTGAAATGACGGGTAATAAGTAGATCGCATAGGTTTGAAATTATTTTTAAAAACCAATGGATTAAAATTTTATTTGTTAGAGTTTGAAGAATATTCTGAACGATCCTTGTTATATCTGAGCAAAGATAAACTTATACAAAGTGTATGATCTGAAAAAGAAAGGACTCCAATAGATCAGTCTAATTACGTCCAGTTAAATGGGTTTAGGGGCTATAGTCTTTAACGTTCACGTTTGGCAAATATTCCTCACAGTTAGTAACAATGACAGGATCAATTGCTTGACATGCAGTGCCATAAAGAATACACGGGTCATATTCATCGCTAATGAATTTTGTATTCAGATAATTCTGGTAATTAACAAATGCAATTGAAGACATTTTAATTTTACGTAATATATCATTTGTATCGTGATATACAATATGATGGCATATTCGTTGTCAAACGAGATATTTAAGGTGATATTATACATGTATACAATGTGTGCAATAGGGTGGTAGACTTTCGGAAAACTGTTGAACGCAGTTTGTTATAGTGGAAACTCATGGCAAAGGGCCCGTGATTGTGATTTGGCCACACTAAAGTCACATTACAACTTGCTCCAGCAAATCGAAGTTGACGTAAGTACGCTTGTAAGACATAACACTAGGTATCTCTTGACCTACAGGTTCATATTAAACAATCTCAAAGTTAAACAGGTCCTTATCTTAACAAACCTTTGAATTTGCATTATATCGGTGTCGACTGGTAACATAGGTCAATACATTACATACCAGAATATGCATTATGGGCTTTGACCAACGTGAGCCAGTTTGATAGATACTAATCTCTTTTGTCATAAAGGGATTATTAATATTGATGATGTCATAGACATACCTACCTGGTAACCTAGTTACCAATTTACCCATCTGAATCTCTACAGACTTATGCAGAATACCGCGAATATATATATATATATATATATATATATATATATATATATATATATATATATATATATATATATATATATACACCATTCGAGACATTATGAATTTATTACATACATTATTTGGCCTGCATCCAATGTTATAGACGATTTCATCTTGTAGATTTAAGGTTCTCTCCACAGCACAGTACTGTAATTTAAAAACTCAAAGGAATTAAAGTCAAAGAATGCATTGCAAAACGAGTAATTTCTCTTACATCGATTAAAACAATCCTTTCTTGAATTTATGTTGAAAAATTTTATATTTATTTCGTATTCATTCTAATACCGGTCCTAACAGAGGCACGAAACATTTCATCATACATTGCGATCGGAAATCATTATTTTGTTCTTCTTTAATTGAACGAATATAGATACGACAAAGTGAATATCTATTCTCCAGAATCTGATGGCATTTTCCTCAAAAATAAGTTTTGGGTTAGCGTACCTCATCTTGTGTGCATTGAACGGCCACGTGGCAATGCCTCGGTTGAAATATTTCTGTACACTGTAGACAGGTTAGAGCTGGAAGCAAAGGGTCTTTGTGAGTAATTGGATGTATCTTTGATTTAATATCAGGTTAGTTTCCTTAAAGCTATACAAATGGGATAAATATGTAAAACAAATACTAAATCCGTGCTTGAGAAACAGTTAATGCACATTGTTTGAGCCTAGTCAGATAATCCTTGTTGCCCACAAGAGGAAGATTTAATGGTATCTATTTCTCATGGTGTTTACATTTTAAAGATTTGTTAATTTTCTTATCTTTCAGATAGTAAAATGGCATTAAGTCACCTATTTCGTCGATGGTAATTAAATAAAATAGATGTTGACGAACAATACATTGTGTATTACTGATTTAATAGTGAACATTACGTTATGTCTTCTACTTTTATTCTTATATTTCAAACATTTGATGTATGCACCCAGAATCATATACACGGATCGACATAGATGACAGTTTGCATGTAGTTTTGAAACTGCAAATATAATGTTAAAAAGTATATTCATGGCAAAACAAATTATAAAACAAACTTTAATATATCTTCTCTGCTGGTATTTATGTTAAATATAGTTTGTATTAACGATGACAGCTTACCGTGAGTTTGCCATTGTTCATTCTTTAGGTGTACCAAAAGAAATGCTACGAAAACGGTTTGTATTCCTGGAAGAAATCGATAATGATCTTTTTCATGTTTCATTAAATACTATCAGTCTTGAACAAATCAGTATATGATCAATTGTGAAATGTTTTCATGTATACTGGTAAAATAAAGCTTGTTCTATAGTTCCGTGATTTACTATTTAAAAAAAACAGCTCCTAAAAATTACTGTTTTCTATTCCAATATATATATATGTTTGCGCCAAATAACAAATGTTTTGTTTACACTAGTTAGCATGATTTATCGAATGTCATCTGGTAGAATTGGCACTGTTGGCACGGTTGGTATCTGTGAACATCGATACAACTGATGCAATACATTGAGGCTGTGAGAAATGACAAGCGGCACTCGATGGGAAAAGCTTATATTTCGTCTCTGACCCTCCTCTAATAGTAACCAGCACATTTATGTCGAAAACTGAGAAACACGAGCAAAATTTATACTATGTATACTTTATTTTCATGAAGTAAATTAGTAACATATAAAACTTTTGATATATCCTGGATTATGATTGGAAAAATTGTAAAGTATGATCATTAAAAACATACCAGCCATCTCCACTCCCAAGTGTGATGTCGGAACAAAATGGAACGTGTCATGACGTATTGTTAATGATTAGTCAGTTTTCACGAGTAGCGATCGCTTATCTGGGTTCCCGAATTAAATATATATCACGTTCGAATATTGCACTCAGACTTAAACATCAAAATTAATAACCATTCCTTGAGTGAGAAGTTTGGCACGTACAAAGAAATTAATAAATTATAATGCAATTCATGAGTATTAGTAATTCTATCTTTAATCCGAACAAAGTTACAGTCGAAAAAATTGCATAATTGATCATGGGTTCCGATTTTGTGCTCTCAATATTTTGTGATTACAAGGATGGTTATTAGTGTGCCCTTATGGGAATATTGAAAAGATAACTTCTGAAATCATCTAAGTCAGAAACACTGATCAATCATTCTGATTCATAAATGAAACTTGTCTTGTTTGCAGACAATTATGCCTAAGAGTGAGTCCTTGTGATTTTCAGAGGTACTTCAACTTACATAAATAACCATATCTATCCATCGATCTATTTATCCATGTGATTTTGTTGTTAGTATGACTGCGTGGTTTTTATGAAACTATTGCATGTAACTTTCAGAGCACGATCATTTTTAATCATATTTCAACACACTTAGCATTATCAATGGATATCACCATATGACTTTGTTAGTCAAGAATTTTATTTTTCAACCATATGACGAGTTGAAAATGATTTTTGACCTCTGTAGATGATTTTTTTTTATTTTACCAAAAGATGATAATTGACTCCTGTTATTATTCATTTGTTTGGGAAGAATTTGTAAAACTGTCCGATTTATAATTTTAGTCAAATATAATATTGTCTATCTCTTTTGTCTCGTTGTTTTAGGTGAATAATGGACATCCTGTGAATTTGTATTTTACATTGGGGTATCAACATTTGCTGATTTCATGGGTATTATAATGACACATTTAAAGACTCAAGAATAATGAGTCATCTGCGGATCCGATGGATACTCTCGGCCAGTCCACAGATTTACGTAACGACTAATTTTCCGCCAGAACATGAATCATGATAACTATGAAAATAAATAAATTCACAGTACGCCCTGAAGGATTACGCCTTCTGTGACGTTATTTATTGTCGCCGAGCATGAACTATTATATCTAACAGTAGCGATTTCTGTTTTAATATACGAAGACGTTTTACGACCAAAATAGACTTTTGGCTAGGACAATATGTATTATGTTGGCTTAACTGGACCGAAAACATGATTCTGATACGTTATAGTTTGTGTTCTGAATGTTTTGGAAGCATTTTAATATTTGTAATTATGCAAAGCTAAGTGCAGATATATGTTTATATTGAATTACAAAATAATCTTAAAACTTTACATTTGCTCGAAAGCTTTTCAAAATTTGTTTGGCTGAAATATTAATACGCGTACAAAATTTCATTTACATTTTGACATGAAACATTAATATTATGACTAAAAAACAAAAGAGAAGTACACTCCTTCTCTCAGTCCGTGCTGATACACACTGTCGATGTTAATTTAAATATAATCGTCGGACCCGGCCAATTATTCTTGAAACACTTTGAGCACTAAGTTCAAGCTCTAACATGAAACCCTCAATCGGGTTTAAGCACTTGAGTAAATTTGCCTCAGTGAAATTTATCCCACTAAGGAAAGGGGTGGCAGACTTAGAAAATCAGGTATAATTATGAAGGTATAATTATCTTAACGTTATTCTAACTGACAAACTGCCATTGATTGTTTCGAACATTGGGTTTTCCTTGAGCTTGAAATTTGTACCCAGCAGGTTTGAGAATACAAGCCCAGATCCGAGGATTATTAACCTTTTGTGCTTTGTTTCTACTTGAGTTGCACTATTAGCCATTTTTAAACGATGTTTATACGTACGGAAATGTACTTGACATTGGTTTTGCACAAATCTAATCTGGAGGCTGGGATGGGCAATTTCTTGTGCCACGGTACAATATAAATTGAATAAATAGTATACAAATTTAATTGAATATAAAATGATGCCAAATAAAAACTGACTGAACTTTCAACTAATGAAGGCAGCATTCAGAGAGTTAAGACATATTTATTTAATTTGTCTTTTTATCTACTGAAGATGTCTCAGTGACGCACAGGTATGTCGTTTAATTCAGATACAGGTGAAGGTATTCAGGATTAATGTATCCAAAGCTTAAAAAATAAAATAAAATAAATAATAAATACCAAAGAATCTCAATATTGTGTAGTTTATGGCATCTAGTACTCATAACGCCATCTTTCTAGTTCACTAATACGACGTAGAGACAATGCAGAGGTGAGCTATTGTATTACCGCCAGAAGACGTCCCTACATTTGTAAAGTCTAACTTTCCGATGTCGGAGTACGTGATATCATCGATTCAGCAACACTTTCTGTAACTTCTAAAGTACTTTATCTGTGCTGCAAGTAACAGAATATCTTACAAATGTTGTCCTGGGTTAGGAAGATATTGTAGCATGTTGATAGATTCAACCTCTGATGCATATTTTCTGTTAAAGAGTTAAAATCGCTACTTAAACAATATTATTCCTATATTAATGCACGTGTTTTATTAACGATCGGCAACGTTTTTCGTGTAATAGGTATACGATACTGTATGAGTGGAACAGAATATCGAATACCAACAAGTGACGGAATATCAGTCAAAGACAATTAACATGATTCATGTGGAAAACTAATTATAAAACGTTAATACTTGAAGCCTACATTTTGTTGTTTGGGGTTCATTTTTAGTCATTCTTAACCTTGAAAACCGTAGGTGGAGTTGCCGAGACACGAAAACCTTAAGGTACCGACATATTGAGGACTCCACGACATAATGCGTCCAGGCGTATAAAATGTCACGAGGGCCAAAATGCCCTTCGGCGCCCACCTGACAAATATGAAATGAAATATTTTTCTTTACAAGCATATATACAAATGTAGGGAAGTACATACTTCAGCACACAAAAAATGATGATTTAGCAAGATTACGAATGAGACGGAGTGAAACGATACAGTTTTAGTTCTGTTTTAAGTACCTCGCAATTATACAAAGTATGTTTGATGTTACAATTTATGAAAAAGTCTATATTTTCGTAAATGTTTGGTTTTATGCATGAACAAAATGATGTCATAACGTTAAGCATTTTTCATTGAAACTGAATTCGTAAAGATCATGATTATTAAGCCATTCCCGTAACCAAACAAAACTTGATTCGAGGTACAACAGATATGGCCTAGAACTGTTCCAATTCTGTATCTTTTTGAATAGTTTTCCGACCTTTTGCCGGGGTTTTTTCCTCGACTTTTGCCAGGCGTTTCTTTTGTATTTTTATTTCAAATTTCATGCGTGCATCCTGTCATGTTTACGTGAATTCTGTCCACATGTAAGTGAATGGAAACACTGAGAATATTATAATAGTAAGAACTTTTACTGTATTCGACTTAATATTTCGTAATCAGAAGTCATTCATTTAAATTCCACAATCTCGCGGCACAAAACCGAACCGAACCGAAATTTAAAGGGACCGAACCATGACTAAAGCACCGCGAATTTCGGTTAATCATTTCACCCATATGAATGAAATAGAAGCGCGTCATCAATGTGCAAAACAATACTTGACACAGAAGCTTTCCACCAAGATTCGTTGCAATCCACTGAAAGCTATAAGACAAGTTTGGGGAAGTATATAAGAGGATAAAAAAGTCAAGGTAATGAACTTTCTCAAAATCAAAAACAACCTTTGAATATGAGCACGCCAGTACTATGCAAATAAAACTTGATATTGAAGCTTCCAACCAAGATTCTTGATGTCAGTTGCAGTTATAAGGTTATCGGTGTATTACGACATGGGTCCAAAATGACAAGTATGCGATATTTTTAGAATAGTAAAATCTGAGCAATCATATACTTCTTAATAGATCAAATAACGTTCTTGTACGTGAAAAAAGCTAATTTTTTCAATTAATCAAGACACGGGAGGTTACATTTTCTTCCCAAATATATTTTCAAGAGGGTATTTATGTGATTTGTTTATATAGATCACTGTTATTTTGCAGATTAATGAATTAACTAATATATTGTCTGTACATGGTAATAATTTTCCAAAGCCATAATAAATAAACAGAAACAATATTTTGAATGCCATCCCACCACTAGTTTGCAACTACTAATGGAGAAGTTCATTGGAAATTATTTAAAAAGATGAAGCAAAGTAAATAAATGGGTCTAAAATAATGTTGTTTCAGAGTAGAAGATTGTTTAACGTTTTTCCCTCTATAACCCGATGTAAAATATGTGATCACCCCATTTTTGATATTTGGACATTTATGTTGGGGTGTAGGGTCAGAGTCCATTCCCTATCGAAAAGTTGGAATTCGCCGACACCATTTGGTGTCGGCATAGGGTAGCCGCTTACAAGCCGGCCTAGCAAACTTTAACGACCTTTCATCGAGATATACCTGCATGAAATCGATATGAATATGATTTGTTTTCTCAGATATTGCGAGTATAGCATTCATTAAATCTTTAATCCACTGACAGACTAGCCGAAACTATAGCGTTAATGAAATTTGACCTGGAACTCGCCATTTGCATTCCGAGTCACGTGACTACACAAATCTCGCAACCTACATGTCAAAGACATCAGAGATCCAATAGTCACGTGATATCAACAATAAGCCATTTCGATTTTTGTTCTACATAGAATTCGAAAATATTAATTAAAAGTCACGTAATACTTGTACATAAATATAATGCACACTTAATTCTCAACATATTTATTCTGGAAACATTTGTTGGTATCACGTGACTACCGTGTTGACATGTGCTCTCCGCTTTGTTGAATTTTTTAATTTTTTTTTTTTTTGTTCAAGCTGCCTGCTACAATATTTACAAATTTCTATCGTTGTTTCCAGAATAAATAATTTTAGAAGTTTATGTTCTTTTATTTTTCTATAAATATTACGTGACTTTCATTTATATGTTCGATTTGTTTTCCTACAGCAACGTTAAAAATGGTTTATTGTTGAGATCACGTGACTATTTGAACTCGTAAGTCATCGACATGTCCAAATATCAAAAATGGGGTCGCAAGGGTCAGAGGAAACTCGGACAAGCAATTACTGTACAACATTTCTGTCAAAGTTTGCTTTCCTTATATAGAATACTGTGATTCCCAAGAACAATTTAAACATAAAACTTGCATGGTCGAGCTCTGGACAATGGTTGATCATTCGAATCTTTCCTTCTCATACAATTATTACATTAGAATTTGATCAATTACATTGTTGCTGAAATTCCGAACATTTACGTGACTGGCGTTATTGTGCACCAGAAAGAACTAGTAGTTATATACCATAATAAGTTTCAAAATAAATACATCCTGGCTTAATAATCAAGTACTGTCTACTGTGACCACACTGTTTAAACTGGGGGGGGGGGTCGGGGGCGCCTGAAGTCCTTCCGTTGAATCTGTGGCTGTTTTTCTGTTAATGTTTTTGTTATATACTTTATCAGAATGAAATTTGTAATGCAAAGCAAAATGTTTTAATAGCACACCGTCATCACAGATAATATATTATCTTCTGCATTCTATCTTGAAAAAGATAATGCCTTTTTCATTTAGTACTTTTAGTATCCATTGATTCCTTTCTCTTTAAAGGGGTCCCCGTGGCCAAGAGGTCTTGGTCAATGATCAGCCTCTCACCACTGCTGGTGGTGGGTTTTAGATCTACTCGCGACGTCACCTTTGCATGTCAAAAGCTTGTCAGTAGCATGCGGAAGGTTTGTAGCTCTACCCATGTGCTTCTCCGTGCCTGAAAAAGTGCACCTGATGTCTTCCTCCACCATTACAAATGGTCTCATATATAGCCTAATTTATGTGCTGAGAAATGATGTTAACCCCATACCTTCTCTTTGTATAATTGGCTGGGGTATGCTTTTTATCAATGTTTTCATATGTACGCCTTTTTACATGATGAAGAGGGCACGGCAAATGTTAACTAAGTCGACTCTATACCGATTAAGTATATAACAAAAAATAAATACCTGTATTAGATACGGTTCCAATAATGGTCATATTCGCAGTCGCATCTTTCACCGATTTGTCCAATCTCATTTTATCATTTAGTGGTACTAGGTCACCAATGGTGTCACCTCGCATTCGAATTAAATCGTGCTCATAAAAGCTGGACATTATTTAACGAGTTTCATAAGTTTAGTATTAAATCATTACCCATCTGAGATTCTTTTTATCACATAGTTTTATTTCAGTAGAAATTATTTAGATAGAAAGAAGAATGAATAATTTCGCTCATTCTGACAGATGTTGTACCTTTCATTTGTTGTGCGTAAAAAAATAGTCCCAAATAGAATTGAAATAGTAAGAGTATACTATACAGATTTGCCAACAATAAATAAAAAAGTGTCCATTAAAATTAACAGAACATTTTACAAAAGAAAAAGATTTGTCAACACAAAATGCCCAATGCGTCTGATGTCAACTTGTTTGATATGGTGCACGGTACCGGTTTGAGTTGTCCTATGTACACAACACAGTGTCAGTGTTTACGTTGAAATTCCTCATCACAACTAAACATTACATTGTTGCGAAAAGAAGATAACTGGACGCAGAAATACACATATTTACTGTAATGTATTTGTGACTGGATATTTGCAGTATTTGATTTGGATCATTAGATTGTACAGAAGATGTAAACAAATTTCCTTTTGAGTCGGACTTGCATCACATATCTACCGTGTAAATATGCTGTGGGTAAAGTTCTGTCAGTTAGGGAGACCTGTTTATGTCTACATTCTTCTGTGAACAAAGGTAAGTTTATATACTTCAGTAAGTTCACACAATATTGAAGCTTGTATATAGGATGGATTCCATGCTACAGATATACGGCATTTCCATCCCCACCCCCACCCTCGCTATCATCTGAGCAATACTGGTAGTTTTAATTGTTGCTATTTTTCTTGTCTTTGAGGTTTGCCATCTTGCATGTTGTATGTTAATTATGACATAACAAACCCCTGTGGGGGTTAATTGGCAATACTGAAACAGACAAGACCATTTTGCCCCAATTCCCTTTCGCGAGTCGAATCAAAACATGGCGGCCAAATATGTTCAATGGAAATAAAAAAAATTCCAGAAGGTTGGGTTAAAAAAGTTTTCCTACGATCACTGCCAGTCAGTAAAGATAATACTGCACAATAATTTCATGGGCTCATTTCGACCAATCAGACTCACATAAAGTGATATGTTTACATGTTATAATTTCAAAAATATGAAACTGCACACACTATAGGCCAAGTGTACAGACTAAGTGATAAAAAGGTGTTTGCACTGAACATAACGTTAATGGTCTGCTTACAATGATGCATGCACTGTATATAAAGGTGTTTACACTGCACAGAATGACAAATGGACTGCATATAATGAACAATAGCACTGCAAATAAAGGGGTTTCCACTGCATATAAAGGTGTTTCCACTGCATATAAAGCTATTTGCATTACATATAAAGGTGCATGCAATTCATATGAAGTCGTTTGCACTATATATATATATATATATATATATATATATATATATATATATATATATATATATATATATATATATATATATTCGCTTTTTATTCAAGGGAAATAAATTATTTATTGAATTTTACAAAACTTGCTGGCTTTCGCTCTTTTCTATTACTTAGTTTAAGACCATAGCGTTTTAATAATATGCCTTTTATAATTGTACACCACTGTATTGAAATTATTATACATTTTGAACTTGTCACTGATAATGCTGAAGTGTTGATTGATGTTGTTTAGATATTTTACTAGATTGTGAATTTGTTTACAAGGTAAAAGTAATGTGCATTAATGATGCGACAAAGACTATTGATATATTTCTCATTATTCAAACCGCATACTGCAAACTAAACTATGTAATATATCGTACATAACTTATAAAATAAAACTGGGAATTGAAGCCGAGAAATCTAATGAGCTCCCTTATTTTACAAGCTACATTTCGCGCTGCGAGCCGTGTTCTATAAATATGTTTTGGCAATAAGTGGAATCATAGAGGTCGAGCCCTTAATGAGGGGTGGCCTGGAGGAGCTCTGAGTGACACCACAAGGTCAAATTGATGGATTCGGTGTGACTACCAGCTACGGCCCTAACTGGGTGTATATCCGTCAATTGTCGTAGACTGGTTCCATTGATCGGCCGGAAGTCATATCATACTGACCAGATAATGTTGCGATTGATTCTTTTGAGAGTTTCATTAACACTATTTCATTCATACTGGACTGCTTCCCTGGATTTTAGCGCAGTAATTCATTTGTTCTTGTGTGCATAGACTGAAATTTTCAGCTTCCCTCTTGCTTAGGAGATTTCAACAATTCGCTTGATGTACTTTGATTTACCATTTGACATTAAACATGTAAACGCTGAGTAACATTGCTTGACTGAAATGGTCCTTGTCTCACTTTGACTGTCATACTTTCTTAGCTTATGCAAAAGTAGCAAATCATTTCCGAATTGATTGTCCAATGACTTTATTCTCATTCATATTTGAACGTAGAAATCACTTAATAGTTTCTTCAACTTTTGTCCTGGTTTCATAATAAGCATTCACTAATTCTTCGTTGGAGAGGAGAATACGAGATCAGTGTAACTTATCAGATAGATTACATAAACTGCATTCGATATGATGTTAGTAAGTATCTCCACTGCCTGCAATGACCGATTCATCCTGGAGTAAACCTTCTTTGAGATGTCATCAGTGTCATTTATTCATTGGATTTTGCTAAACAAGTTAATAGTGGAATATTAGTGCTACATTTTCTGCTACAAGCCTAGACAATTCTGTATTTGCATTATTTTTTATACAATTAGCCGACGTTCTAGCTTATTCTTGTGGAAATGAGTCTCTGGAAGCAGTGTCGTTTCGAGAGTCACGACTGCGTGACTGCGGTCATTTTGAACTTACCTTGGTATTGTTACTAGTCTATGCTCTTAAAATAAGTAACAGAAAAGAGTAAAGACAACAAGTTTTGTAAAATTTAACAAATAATTTATTTCCCTAGAATACAAAGTAAAAAATGAGAAAAAGAACTTACGGTGCTGCGAATTAAACATCAAAAATATTCCAAGAATTAAAGACAGAAGTCCTAGTATTAAAATGTCCTGAATAAAACTCAGTTCAAGTCCCGATAAAGTTCCGAAATTGAAGGTGCAGACGTGTCTGTTATGGCCTGCGGAGTACTGATGTGTCAACAGTCTCTTGTTGAATCACAGAAATATTATTCCAGGTTTGACTTCAGTATAAATTCCAATGAATGTCTTTATCCAAGAATTTTGTCAGAGCACTTTTATATTTCCAGAGAAAATAATCACTTGAAATCAGTAATTTAAAGAAAATAAAATTCAGCCCAAACTTGTCACAACATAATACAACTTAAAGTGGTAGATGCTAAAGCACGACTGGTAAAATCCTCACAGTCACAAGATAATATAGTTCTTTGCTTGACCCCAGGTCACAATTAGCATTTTCTAAAAACAACCATTACCTAATGGAAAGTAACCTTCTAGAATGATCTAATGAGCCTTTTTATTACAACATTATAACCTATAAAGTTCACTTGGGAATCTCCAAAACTCTGACCCTGATCAACATATTTACTCCTTCTTTGTTTACCTGAATAATAATTCGGTTAATAAGCTCATACACATAGGGAATAATGAGCTGTTATTAGTTGTTTACATAAATGAAATAACAAAAATTTAAAAAGTCAGTCAGGTCAAGCAGAAATGAACTTAATTTTGGACAAGGTCAAGTCCAGCAAACAATGTTACGTTACAATAGCATGAAATGAAATAAAAAAATTAAACCTAACAGACCAACAATAAAATTAAAAATACATAATAGTATTTATGGGAAGAATATCGTCATAGGTTGTGAAGCAAATTATGTGTGTGCATCCTCCACTTTGAGACCTGGATATGCAAGATTCCTGGTGTCCAATCGACAGTGAGTCCGTTCTTTCGTCCGTCACACAATCTTGTAGACGAAACTAATTTATCATACTTTGATGGGTAAATTTGAAACTTGATATAGTTTATTCCCATCATCAGTTAACGCGCGCACTGACAAATAATCTAGCTAATGAGAGTTTATTAAGTTTAGAGTTCGGTAAGGAAACCGAGGAGAGTGCCAAAAACTCTGGATGGGTAGACATAGAAGTGAAAAACATAACAGTATGGGATGGAACTCTGGTAACAAAAATTGCACTCATGGCACAAAGGTAAAAGCTATTCTCCAGTCAACCAAGGATTTAACTTTAGATAACACCCTGCGAACAAGAGAAATTTTGACTATAGGATGGCACTTTTTGGGATGTGTGGGAATTTAATATATTGGGTAACTCTTGGTACAAGCATAGCATCAAAATATTTTTACCAGGACTCACAGCTACCTACCAGCACCCACGCCTACTGATTACTATGCAGTTTTATCGGATGACACTTCATGACATGCATGACGTTTATTTGAATGATATAGTAAGTAACTATTGTTGATGTAAGTCGTCATCTCGGGCATTTGCTTACAGGGTTAGACAACATTGACTTTACACTTGTATGTTCCTGATTGCGTAGTGTGATTTCAGTTCAACTGGGAACGGACAAGGTTGTCTTTTAACTTCCTTTGTCGTAGGTAAGCGACCTGATGTGCTTATTGGAAAACATCCTTCAGACGTACATAAGACTCAGTAATGTGCCAGTGTCTCTGGACAATTTAGCCTATGTATGGGGCATCTGGGTGATGTATTTTCATACGCGAGGTACGGTTATTTGGAGTCGGTTTCAGTGTTTTCTTTTTGTACCCACACAAACAAGAACCTTGTTTATCTGCTTCATTCTGGCCCAACACCATACCATTTCTGTGTGCTAAATACAATTCACAGCAATGTAAACCGCTAGATTGTTCATGTCTTGCAAAAACCATCACACAGAACAAATGTAAAACATCATCTACTACTATCTTTGCCCTTTTGCACAACAGCATTTTTCATATCCAGGACACTATCATCTCTCTCCGAAAAGCTCATATAACAAGTCTGCTCAATAATTTAACCCTCGTGTTTTGTATATTTAATTTGTATTTTGTGTTGGCTTTTCTCCATTATTTTACGTTATGTAAATCTATGTGTGGTTGACCTTGATCAGTAATTAATTTTAGGGTCTATCTGACTAAAGTCTTGTTATTTTTGTAAATAACACATTACGTAGCTAATATTTGTCTATGGTGTTATATATTATATGTATATATTACGATCATCACTAAATGGAGGTCAACATATTTAAAGATGTTAAGTTCAAGGTATGTGGGTTTGTTTGTTTTTTTTAGATAAAAATGTTCTAGAAGCAAGATGTTTTCAAATTTGATATGAAACTGTCTCTCAGCCTAGCTTTTATATCATGTCTTCCTTCAAAATTACTCATTCCTACCTTAACATCCAAAGTATCGTAATAAAGTAAAGATACCTGGCTCGCAATCATTTTGCTGTTGATCAATTAAATATTCCCTATTTTACAATGTAGCCCAAAACTCAGTCCTCTATATTTGTTGGGAAAATTTGCTTGCTAATTTCTGCAAACAATCGTTGCAAAAGTCTACATACTTTCAGATTTATGTAAAGTTGGTTGTTCCTATTTTTGATTTTAAAACAGCTACGTTTTAAAATGAGTCACCATTTTGGACCATTGTTTGACTAAAATAACTTTGTTGTCAATAACTTTTACAGTTGTTTTCGATGAATTCTATTAGCTTGATTACATATACACTAAGATATCTTGATGTTACATTTAGCCGAATACTAATGTTCATTTACACACATCAAATACGCAATTTATTCATTGTCCTTACCGTACTATTCGACACTCTTGATGATTGCCTCCATCTTTAGAAATGACAATCTTTTGTACTGCCATCCTCCCCCTCCCTGAGCTTGTAGATTTTCGGGGAAAAATACAGCAATATTTTGCTGATGTTCTAAGAATATATGACAATGTAAATCATCATTTACATTTATCATCATTTACATCTACTACCATCGGGAAAATCAACGAACCCAAGTTCCTTTCATTTTCTTCCTTTTATCTGTATTTACACTTCGTTGTAATTGTGACAGTACGAATGAAAGGCATTCATTTCCGAAGCATATAGTCAGACGCCAGGATAATGAATTTCAAACAACACTTGTACATTTCCTTTTCACCTGCATTAATTGTATTTCCTAAGAATTACTCTAACTTCTAACGAAAAACATCAGGATATTTGTCTGCGATATTGCTGACTGTTATTACGTTTTCGACAAATTACATGTATCTGCCCATACTTTCTGTCTGCTTTATTAAGTACAAATATTTCAGGGTAAAAGCTGGAGATGGTGGCGTAAGTCGAATTAAAATACGTTCATATATTTAGCTAACATTTAATAACTTAGACCGAGTGTACAATATCTAGCAAATAGATTGATTAGTTTGATATTTACCTCCGTTTCCAACACAAAGAGTCATACATATAAATCATTCACGGAGAAAAACAAATATGACAGCAGTTTTCAATACAATGTTTTCATGGGCGTAACTCTATTCAGGAAGCGAAATATTAAATAGATAATCGGCTTGGTCATCCATCTTCACTTCCACTCCAGACAGCTTGACTATTGTACATGAATCAAAATTTGGCCTAAGATCTAGAAGTAGCAAAGGAGGAAGATTTTAACATGTGTGTAAACAGGAACTACGGCATACTTTGATTTGGCGATTGATTTGTGAGTGGAGATGGGTGATTAAGAAAGCGCCGTTTTTAATATTGTGCTCAGAAATGGGGATATGCCCTTAAATATACTTGCCATTAAAAAAGCTGGCAAATTTCCTTTCTCTCCGCTCATGATCACTCTGCATCACACTCTTTGGTTTAGAAATGACAGCAACAGAATAATAATGAAACTATTTCCAAGAGGGAGAAAGCTTAGCCATCCACTAAACCAAAACGACTTTTAGCATTTCTGCGATGCAGAAAATGCGTGTTTAGGGAGAAATTAATAATGGAAACATATTTTCGAAGTTTTCAAAGAATGAATTATCAAAACACACAAGAGTACACTATAGGATATTAGCCGTACCTTTGAATGTTCTACGAGAACAATAATGGAGATTGCTTTTAAAATAGTTCATAAGTGACATATTTGTCAAGATATTCCTAACATGGCATTGTGAAACAACTTACTATATATTTTATGAAATTCGCTGGATCAATCTAACGCCATGTCTAATCATCAATATTTTCAATTATCTTGATAAATCTTTCAACAACCTGGCCCCTGATTCATGTGATGGAATATGACAGGTCGGGAGACCTGAAGCCCTGGCCTTCCACAAGAGGTGAATTTAATTGAGGCACTAATACAAAAATTGCAGTAAAATATATAGCAGGCAAACAACTGATTAAGTAACAAATGGTTGCTTACAAGATCGTACGAAAATGGTACTCTGATAAAAACTGTTCAATAAATGAATCTTATAGAAGTTTATGTGGATGCTGTCGTCGTAGTTTGTTCCATATTCTATGAGATTTCTACATTTCTTATTAATGATGTCAAATACACTTTTTGTATGAGATATAGCACAATTGTCCTCGTCTTTCAAACACATGTTGCGTCGCTACTTCAGAGTTAAACGAGTCTGTATACATGTCTGGGATGAAGGAATCCATTAATTCCAGGATGGAATGATTGATCCAGTAAAAACTGGGGTGATATAGGTTTGATCTATTTAATTCATGTCCGTTTCTTCAACCGGCCTTTTTAAACACGATTGACAGAATCATCGACTACGGTTAGATATGTGTGATTTGTTTCTGATCTTTAAGTATTTGAAACGGACGGGCAAGGTTGCTGATTGGGGATATATAAGTTTCATCGGTTACGTGTACGTTGACATAATCGTAAAAAAAATGTTCTTTACTCTTTCCTGCTCCATGTGTAATTTTCTTGATTAATTTGTTTATCCCGTCATCGTAGAACGACATGTCATCCTGAAGTTAAAAACACAAAAGAATATTTTTTTTAAAAGTATTATTTTGAACTACCCAAGGATATAAGATACAGTAAATACGATACGTTGCTATGTGAACGGAATAATTGTTTGCAGAACTTAGCAAGCAAATTTTCCCAACAAATATAGAGGACTGAGTTTTGGGCTACATTGTAAAATAGGGAATATTTAATTAATGAACAGCAAAATGAATGCGAGCCAGGTATCTTTATTCTCTTACGATCCTGTTCAAGGAAAATATGTATGTATAGTACCCAAATAGACAATTTTCCAACGAAACAAAATATGTTAATGTTTGCATTGGTTTGAGGCAAACATCCGCTCAATTCACGTGGTACGGAACAACGTTGGAACTTTTTCTAATACAAATTTGATAGGGTTATTATGTGATCAGAACGGACATTTCAGATTCACAAGCTGTGACGGAGGGACATTCGAACAAAGCTATGTACCATCAAAGGCTACTCTATGCCAAGACTATGACAATTATATATATATATATATATATATATATATATATATATATATATATATATATATATATATATATATATATACCACATACATTAAAAAATAACATGCATTTAAAGTGTTGGTATAAAGCAATTTGATATACCAATACTATTGGTATATCAAATTGTGATCCGCCCATGGCGCAATAATACGCATATATAAACATTCTCGCGAGCGTCTGCAGTTGATTCTAGATCAATGATCAATTTCCACACATTAGTCAATAGTGACGTATGAAAAATAATGATGAAAGTATTAATAATCCCCGTTTTCTAAATTAATTTAATATGGTACACATTTTCATCACAATCCTTTCTGCTTTCTGTTCTCCCCTCCCCTCTCAAGCATAACGGACAAACTGCGCAGAAATGTGGAATGAGAGAGAAAAGGAATTTGGACTGGATTAAAACCTTGAAATAGAAATTACACCAAGTAACCTACAAGAATATGGTTCGTCGTAACGATGCGTGTGCACTTTCCTTGGGATTTATCAACAGTGTTTATGAATGATACAATGTTGCAAACCAGTAAATTCCTCGGTTACGTGGTACACATACTGTGATATATTTAATGTTATGTTTTTTTGTTTTTAACATACCATAACCATAATGTTCTAAAATATCGATTATTATTATTTAAATATGAAAATGTCCAAAGGCCTCTCCCTCTCTCTCTCTCTCTCTCTCTCTCTCTCTCTCTCTCTCTCTCTCGACCATAGTAGCAAGATACGGGCTAAAATCTATGAATTGACGAACGTAGAAGATTTTATTTTGTGTCATCCCACGATATCTCTGGACTTATGAATGATGGTAAAAGTTAAGACAAACTGACCAAAGGATGAGAGAGAGAGAGAGAGAGAGAGAGAGAGAGAGAGAGAGAGAGAGAGAGAGAGAGAGAGAGAGAGAGAGAGAGAGTTTATGGTCGATTCTACTGTTGCTAAAGCAGAATAATGGCTTAGATCAACTGTAAATATATTAAAATATTTTAATTACCTCTTGTTGGTTCGTCAGTTAGCTTAGTTTCTATTCCACATTAATTTCCATGCGCCGGTATGTGAAAGGCGTACCTATCCAAGTGTTGCTAGCGCTCTACTTTTATCATTTAAACCATCTTTCATGTTTAAATCATAAGTGTGTGTTATATTGATTTAATCAATGTGGAGAAAAATAGAAACCAAGAAAAGAAAACAATCAACTTATCAATATGCAGAGGTGATTGCAATTAGCCACTAAATGCATAGAACTACATTTTGTAGCGGACACACTAGGGGATGTGAGGAGTTCATTCACTAGGTCAATACACGGCTGCCTATAGTAAATCTGAACTCCGTTCAAAGGTCAAATATATGTATTTGTATGTGATATAAATAAAATATATGTACGGTATGTACGCTGTATCAATGATATACCACTCGTTGTATAAATTTTTCATTAAAAGGAAACTCAGCAAGCTTCGTTTCCTTTTTGATGAAAAATTTATACATCTCGTGGTATATCATTGATACATCGTACATACTATACATATGTTCTATATATCTATATCACCTACTATTCAACCGACACACCAGGGAAGGAACTGTCTCGTAAGGTAAGAATATTAAGTCGCAAGCGAGATGACGCTTTATTCCAAATAAGACTCATCCGTATCCGAATCCTGTGACTTTCACAATAATTCTATAAACATCCACCATATACAAGTAAGACAACTTCCTGTGCGAATTTTGGGGTAAAATCTGTTCAATTTGATCATATGTCGTCGCCAACACATCTTTGTTAAAACAATTTTGCTCTCTCTCTCTCTCTCTCTCTCTCTCTCTCTCTCTCTCTCTCTCTCCTTAGGCTTCAATGCAATACTAAGTAAAACTCCGTTTGACAGACATTAATTACCGAAGAACACTGATCCTGCTAGTCCCGCAATGTAAGACGTAGACTATGATAGTTATAACAAGGACCGGTCAACGTCTTACTGCCAGAGTAGGCGACAAGCGATGCTGGGTGCCTGGATCTCGGCCCATGACATGCTTGGCCCATTCCGGAGAAGGCCCATTACAGATTCGGTCCACACAAATTTAATTTTAATTTTGCTCTCACGGTCGGTCCATACCATATAGCAATGTTGCTCTGGCAAAGGTTTGTAGATTTTTGTGGTCCTTACTTTTGATCAGGAAACGGAATGAAACCGGGTTGGGATTATATTTAAGCTAGACACGGAATGCAGCTTCGTGAATGAGATGTTCATTTATAAAATAATTGAACGACGAATGACTCTGACATCAAACTCGTGCGCATAAAAGTACAAAAATGGATTTAAAGGAATGATGTGCACAACAACTGATACAAAGAAATTATATCGTTATTAACTGGAACCAATGAGAACATGAAACTTAAATGAGTAATCAAACACGAATCAAAGCATGGAGCTTATAAGCAAATATGATTAATATGTGGATCTATCATCATGCATGATCAATATATAGAATTTAAATACAAAAAGTAATAATGTTTAATCTATCACCAGGGTTACAGGATTTACACAACTAACAGTATGTTGCTGTCACCAAGGTTATCCAAACAGAATCTGTACAAAAGTATATAAAATGTTCCATACACACAAACACATATTATATATATATATATATATATATATATATATATATATATATATATATATATATATATATAATTTTCACTAGTAGTAATACTGAATTATTGATTACGCCGAGTAGGCACTACGCAATAGATCGAGTACATGATGGGCCGTATTATAGGCCGAGTAGTCTCGGAATCGCATTATTGTATAACGTGTTCCCCGGTCGACTGATCGAGGGACAAGTGGCCAAATTTGTAGTAATATCTCACATACATGGCAGTCCATATTAACACTGCTGCATAGATTGAAATCTAATACTTTCGGGCCATACTTTCACAGGTCTTTTTCCAGAAGGAATGAAATCCTGGCACAAGAAAGTAGACGCGTTTTCAAGAGCCGTTGACTTAAATATAGATTCATTTAAACGCGTAGGTAGTCGATGAATGCATATGTAGGTTAAAATGGGGTAAGTTTCTTTAGCGAAACTGATATGTCTAATCGCATTTGTCAATATTAGTGTGCATCTCATGCAAATCAATCACCTTGTAAATTTAAATTTCTTTCGTTATCATAAAGCAACTAACAAACTGGTTGTCCTTCAATTAAGAGAATGAAATAAAAGAGACGATACTCGAGGAAAGGTGAAATCAAATAAAAAAAATGATCAAACTCAAATAGTAAAATTTCAAGCATTCGGAAGCGACTGTTATTGTAAAATTAAGGAAAATGAATGGAGCATGTATGCATTGTTGGAGAACAATAAGAAATGATAAACGGAAATCAATGAAAATGATAACAAATGAGAAGAAACGAAATCTTCTGAATGGGTCTAGGACGTTTAAAAAGGAGCAAATCTGACTTATAGTAAATCATACAAGTACACCAGCTGCAAATATATCCCTTCGCCGCATCCTTTTTAGTGCCCTTGCAACAGTGTAGACCCACTGGTTATTGATATTCCTGCATATATTCATATAGGTTTCGATAATTTGCATTAGTGAAATTTGCTTTATATGATTCAATAGCAACATATAGCAACACCTATTTTGGTTTTCGGCACTGATAATAATTCGGATAAAAGACTAAAAATAAAACACAAATACACACGCATATATATTATTTCACACACACAGCAAACACGCGCAATAGTTACCAAACTCTTCTATGTATGCCACTGTTCATAATTTACATTTCGAACAAATACTGCGTTTCGAGAAAGTAATGCCTGACTTATTCACGACAATACTGCTTAATTTTCGGGGGGGGGGACTTTTATTTCGAGCCGAGATATTTGTTTTTCTTTTACTTTGAAATCTTTAATTATATATAATGAAACTAACTTAAAATGTCCTATATATGAATTTTCTCAGTTGCACTTTATGCAATTTGACATAATAGGTCCAATATATGTCACTTCGAGACCCATTGATTTATTGATATTTTACGTAAAATATGGACAGCGCTAGCATTTTTGCATTCACTTGTGTCTTTACTGTCCCAGTTTTGCACTGACAATGGTCCTCTCCGTTTTGACGACTTTTCTGGCCGTGTCAGCATACTCGATGTTTATTACCAAACGACCTCACAATAATATTAATTTAAGAACTTACTATGGCTCCTACGGCTAAAGCAGCATAACTAAATATGAAAGGAGGAAGAGTTTCCCTTGCTTAATGTGCTCTAGAATGTCTGAAGAATGTGTGCATGTATGTACGTCTGGATAAATGAATAATATTTATGTCGTTCTTTACATAAAATTTCAAAATATACAAAAGAAATGAAGAACGAAGTAATCGTTGTATACACACAAATTATCATTTGTTATCGAACATTCACGTACTTGAAGGAATATAGAATGTTTGCATTATCAGATTGCATTATTAGTTTTAAGCATGGTCTGTTGTATTTTTTTGTTTGCTATGTTTGCAAAGCTAAATGGAATAAATTTGTAATGATAAAGTGCCCTTCCTACTAAACAATCACTATAAATTGTTTGATTAAATTTCATTAGACAGGTTATGTATTTGTTAAGTAAAATATGTAAACACTAAGACAAAGAGAAGTACTTCGATACATAAAAGTGAATGTGAAAAAGAAGCAGTTCTATACATATATCATACACCCATCCACCCATTCGTATATATGCTCATACATGCATACGTGGGTCATAGATTATTCATCAGGTTTGATCTGGTTTAAAAAGACATTCATTATTAGCAATTTTAAGTCTCGAGATTTTACATGCCAGAACATTTCTGGACCAATCGTAAATTAAAAAACATTCCCTAACCCCTGAACCGTATTATACATTCTTGTTGCCTGAGTAAACTTTGCAATTATAACTCTTGTATTTCCTTTAACAAGAATATTTGTTGACAAATCACATTCATAAAAAAAAATAACCATCCCCAGTCAATGGACTATAGGATACATTCTTTGTGTTTTCTCCATTTACAAACAAAATCACTCACAGTTCTTAAAACGACAATGTCTCTGGATAGTTAGACATTCGTATTTAAAAATACCCACGTATGCAAGGACTAAAGGATAAATAAGTCCTGTATTTAACATTAGAGACATTAATTTGAATTATTTTGTTTTACACAAAATGAATCATTACACAAATCGCATTGTACTGTTGAATTCAACAATTTTCAGAACTATATCAGAGATATTCATAAGTAGAACATGAAAGCAACATCGAGAGCAAGAGTGTTGAATAGTACGGTAAGGACAATAAATAAATTGCATATTTGATGTGAGTAAATAAACATTAGTATTCGGCTAAATGTAACATCAAGATATGTTAGTGTATGCGTAATAAAACTAAAAGAATTCATCGAAAACAACTGTAAAAGTTATTGATTAACAAAGTTATTTTAGTCAAACAAAGGTCCAAAATGGTGACTTTTTTTAATACGCAGCTGTTTTAAAATCAAACATAGGAACAACCAACGTTACATAAATCTGAAAGTATGTAGACTTTTGCAACGGAACGTTTCAAATTGTTGAAAGTAAATCATATGGAGCTGGTGTAGCTGGATATTTTGTAAGCCTGTTAGCTAAAGCTAAAGATGGTTCATAAAGGACAGATGTATTTTATTGGTGTTTCTATCCTCTTTTACAAGTTGGACAAATAATAGAAATTAAGACATCGTAACTACAATCCTGATTGTATTATTTGTTAGGATGAATTTAGTTATACATTAACACCTTTTTCTTAATGTCATAATCTTGATAATTTCAACATTTTGTGAAGGGATGACTATATGCTTAAGGTAGAAGACTTATGATGAAATTATTTTCGCCCACAAACGTTGTCAATTTTGGAATAAACTGAAGGTTGTAATTGGGATTGTCACTGTGTACATCACTGTGGTATCACCTCCTGAATTACATATTGCATAACATTCAATGAGAGTTTGCTTGCAATGAGGAGGGTTTTATATAAATTTATCAATTTCTTCCAGACATATAATTTTCCAATGTTGTTTTTAGAGATCTATAGAATGATACAGGGTTTTAAAATCGAAAATAAAATGTTCTTGTGATTGAACTAATCCTACACAGAAAGTGAACATAAATACTGAAGGCTAAACTGATTTTCGATCATTTACATTACGTCGCAAAATCACTGACTTAAGTCAACATCTCGTTTATTGCATGTAAATGTTTCATCATTGTTTTTGTATGCAACGAATAATTATATCAAAGATATCTTTCTTCCTTTTACTGACGTGATAAAAGTTGTAAACTGATTATCAGTTCATGAATATGCTTCTGCCCTAACGTTGACAATCCGCAAGAAGCTCACTGTTTGGCGATTTATTTTCTTCTCTAAATTGCCATATGATAATTATCTATGCAGAGGCTTAGGAGCAGGCCAAGACATAACGAGTGTCAAGTATTATAGAATTCATAAATGTGCGCAATAATTGAATGAGTTCTTCGCCCTCAGATACCAGTGAATTGTACAATGTAAACATTAATTCGCACCTCTGTGTCCTAGCCGAAACGTACGGGTTATGACGCCATACTGATGCAAAGGTGTGCATACAAGTATGCTTCTCGCACGATGCATGTAGTTTTTGATAGAAGATGCACGTGTATGACAACCATCGTTTGACCAATAATTTTAAACGTCTAGTTCATATAATAGGGACTCAATTTTTGCAAGAATAGTTGGGGATCAGCATTAATAATCCTAGAGAAAGTTGCAAGGTTTTCACTGGTTCTTCCTTCAGTAAAGTGATTAAAACCTTTTGCTTAAGATTAGCATTCTTAGCGTGCACTGCATGGTAAGCCACTGACAATGCCGGCAGCTTCAAATTGTAATTTTTCTATCGCAATTTAATTCTCATAACAGCAGTCCCAAACAACATGGATATATTCCAGTAATGGTGTAATATAAGTCAAGTATATTTTTGAAAGATTTGTTATGGAAAACCTTAGCTTTGACGCTCAGAACAATATCAACTTTTTATCTTTTTGTATGTCAACTATTTTAGCAATATATTCATTATGTTCGTTCCAATGATGATCATTTCAAGTCGCCATAACAAGGAGTCTATGAAAATTGACAAAGTGGCGGCTCTTGATATTAACATATATTTCAGGTGCTTTTCTATTTTCTAGCTTTATTAGAACAACATTATTTCCGTTTTCGTAGAATTACAGTTCAAAGGAGTCTGTTTTGACTAATCATTCAATAATCGCGTTTCCAATGTCGGAAATGATATGAATATAATTCATTCATGTCTTTATTTTAGCAATTCGCTGACTTACATTAGGAGATAAAACAGTGAAATATATATATATATATATATATATATATATATATATATATATATATATATATATATATATATATATATATATATATAAAGCATGATGTTGACTGTAATTACTGTTTGCATGATTTAGAAATACAGTCTTGGATTTTGCTGTCATATTTGTTTGTGGATTCATTGCAATACATGTGTAGGCTCTGACCATTGTTGGATCGAAGCTGTTGATAACGAGTTCGTCTGTGGCATCATTTATGAAACCCTCATAGCGAAAAAAAACAAACTGGTTAGCAATGGGCCGAACAATTTATTTTGAAGGTTTCTTTCTCCCTGAGGCAAATATCACTTTGTTTGTGATTCAACTCCATGTTGGAGGGTCCAACTGCGTATAAAGATAGACAAGTATCATATATTCTGAAGGAAACTACCTAAAGTAACATAATTTTCCATCTTTTGTATGTTTTGAAAGGAGCACAAACACAATATTGTTTCAGTCATGCTAGAAATTAGTATATTGTATTCAATATGACTGCTAAGTATAAACAATGTTCTGAATAGTCGGATATCATGTCAATATTTTTCAATTAATGCTGTAGTATTTCTATTTTGCAACATTCACTGATGAAATTAATCCAGACAACAGCTAAAATTGCGCTTGATATTCAACTGAATTTGGAAAGAAAGTAAATTATTCAGTGTATCAGAAATGAGAGTTGCCATGAAACATCCGGTAAATGTTTTCGACGTTTTCTGATGTCATTTAACTGCCTCTCAAAAGTGTCCAAAATAATACGAATATTATTTTCTAACATGCACTTTAAAATAATGTGTTCACACACACATACATGCATATATATATATATATATATATATATATATATATATATATATATATATATTGTAACTCTTGGTACATGGCTGAATCGGTTCTATATGTAATTTTTGTTCATGACTTTTCATGACTTAAAATTGTAATGATCGTGTAAAATGAAGATGTTAAATGACTAATATTTCCACAAGGATATACAATTCTATTTTACGATAATGAGAGTGTAAATTGCGTATGATCAATAACTAGTTGTTGACTAGTTTGAGGTAATTTCTTACTGGTAGATGGGATCAGAAGAATTAATTTATTTCCCATTGGGTAGGTTAGGTCAGGTGGGCACTTTTGCGATGTTTGATATTTGCAAAATGTCATGCAGCGAGTAGTAGTAAAATGCGTTATCACCTCGTATGCTTGAATATAGGTACGTGGAGGTGGACAATTTAGTCATTCTTATTTCTTGTGTTCTTGTTGTAACATCGGTCTACAGTCGAATTTAATGCTTGGCTTAGATATTATTTGAGATTAAACATTTGTTTAGATTACTCATTGGAACAACAAAGTACTTATTGTACTGAAATATTATCATGGGACTAATGTGTGTTTTGATATATCAGGACTATTGGCAGGCCAGTTTATTGGAGGATCTGAAATTCATTTGGAACATTCGATTTATTACGACTTGTCTTGAATTGTTTTGGGATTATTCGGGATACAATTCATAATAATGCAAGTTCCTCTAAAAATTTCATTTTATAACATAGATAATTAAATTATTTGCTACGTTTTATAAACATTTTTGGTTTTGCTTATTTCTGTTACTTAATTCATGACTATAGAGTCGTAACAATATATAAGAAAGTAAAGTCTATGGCACATGATAGTATTATAACAGCCTTTCGGAATTGGTGACTGTTTCAAATTTAAGTCATTTATAACCACGACTACTTCGACTACTCGATATTACAAAAGCAACAGCCATTTCTCACAAGTAAAAAACGCAAAGTAATCTCTTTGACACACTCCTGTACATTTACCGCAGTGGTCAGAACTCCAAATCTTAATATCTATGGAGTGTTTTCCTGTGATGACTACATAAAAACAGATTGTTAAAAAATATATAAAGCAAATTTCACTCACCAATCATCTATATATAGTATTCTATCCAACTAATATGTATGTCGCATCTCTTACCCCCAACCCTTTCTAAGTTTTCAATTATTAAAATCGACTGGATTTTAATGTATGAAGAAGGACCTTTGTTCCATCAATTATTTTAGATTTAGAGATTCCAAAACCACGTATAGAAAGATATTTCGTTACCGCTAGATTTGAAAGTCATCGGGAATGACGACAGTGACGTTATGGGAACCATATATTAAGTTGGTATTCGCTAGAATTAATTTATGCTACGTCATATCTTTTAAGTCGATCGAATATGGATTCGGTTGCTTTCAACTGAAATGGATCATATTAACTAAAATTGGAATGAAAACAAAATTTCAGAACCTAAATCCCTTCTTATTCTCAAGTTCAATGTCTATATTGATTTCCCGAGGTTGCTCCGTCATTTATTTTGTTATTTTCTGTTTAATAAATGTTCTACCCATCCACTACAATAGAGTTAGCTTTCAGTAAAATATTTGTCATAGGTGAATCTTTCGTCATTGTATTTTATCTAAATATAATGACTAAACTAAGGGTAGCTTGTGTAATTGCATCGTCGTTTCTTAACATCCTGAGGTTTGCGATATTTTAAAAGTTATTTGGGAAAATTGGGAAAATAAGTCAGTAATTTTCTTGTTATCGTTATCATTGTTAGCATTGTCGGTTACAATAATTTTAAAAGTGTCCTCAAGCTGTTTTGGAAAATCTACTGAATCTTTTATCAGACACCTAAAAAATAATTTCCTTGGATTATGACATTAAAGAAAAGTAAATAGGTACAATTTTTGCTGCCATCTTTTATCGCATAGTTTGCCTTTGTATATCAGCTGATCAAAATCACCTCTTTACATATTGGTAAACTCTTCTGGGGATCTTGATGTGATCGTGTCTTTATAATAAATATGAACACTCGTTTCATTGTTGTATGTCAAATATAAAATTCTATTAAATCAGCATGCAAAAGTAACAAACTACAATTTATTTGTACATATCGGAGTGTATTTGTGATCGGAGTATAGGCAATCTAAAGACAGAAACTATTATATGTTGTTCAGACGGACTACTTAATTGATTGATGAAACGTAGCAAGAAATATATACCTCACGATATGACACTTTGGTAGACATTTGTCTAGAATATCTGAAATCATACCTTAAAGTGACAAATACACGATTGAGGACAGTAATAAAACATTTTAAATAGAAAAGTTAGAACTGAAATTTATGAATATCATTTCTTTAAAACATACTACAAACATAACAAGAAAATGAAAACGATGGAATGAATGGATGGTAGAAATGGTGCTATATTGCGGTTCCTTTTCATGTATAGTCGACGCAAAGTCAATATGCTGCCTATATAAACTACATATAAAGAAATCAACCGCATAAAGAAAAGAAAATCAACAATGAATAAGAATGAACATTTGATTCATTATTCACTAAGAAAACGCAGCTTAATTTCTGGACTGTGTTCTTTAGTAAAAATAGGTTAGACATACGTCTGTCAGACAACACATTGCAATATTGGGAACATGGCTGTATTTCTCTCAAGTGTGAAGTTGCATGATGTAACTCGACTCTCGGGAGCGCGATTTCTTAATGTCGAAATGATCTATGCTTTTGGTGCTTTTTTGTAGTATTTGTTTTACCCTTGTTACTCCCTATTTCATGGCCCTGTCACCCACCTCTTACAACAAAAACAATACAAAACGTTATATATAGAATATGTCTTCGTTTCTTTAAGTTGTGTACTACACAAAATAAACAACTTAATAAATATAGTAATAAATATAGAGAGAATAAATATAACATGTGTTGTTTCGACAATAAAACCACACTTGAAAGCTCCGTGTAAGGGTGAATGCGGGAGCGGGGGTTGCAGTGAAGCTTGGAAAACTTGCTTTAAACAAATGTTCAACCCATATGAAATTTACTTGCTGAACTTGACAAATGTATTTAGACCACTCAAGGACTCCAATGGTCAAAGACAAAGTACTTTACTCATAAACCCTCGATTATATATCCATAATAAGGTGTATTGTTGTCTAAGTCTTATTTATTCAGATGATATTATCAAATTCCTAACCAAGGATCAATGGAACCAAGCTTGAATAACACATCGTATAATTTTAGTAACTCATTAACTCTACAAAAATGAAAATGAAATTTACAACAAGGGAGGGAGACTGTTGTGTATGTTTGTTACATTTAACTTCTTTCCGTGGATACGGGAAACCTCTGATGATTCACATGTGCGAGACCTAAAGAAGCCATCTTTATTTATGTGATGAAATGTATTTAGAAATCAAATTTAAATATTTAAAGGCCAACAAGACCTTAGGGTGAAAAATAAAACACCCGAACAGACCATTTGTCTTTTCCTTTTAAATCTCTATATACAAGGAACACGAGAACATCAAAAAATTGAAAATCAGCAGACTAGCACGACTTGCGGATATTTGTATTTTTGAAACCATCAACATTAATATACCACTTATATTACAAAGACGATTAGTAAGCGGAACAGCCTGTGCAAAGCGCACCACTAAATTGAAAGAATCCACTGACAAAATAATGGTACAAAGCTACATTGGCAACAGTTTACGGAGAGTTGATAGAAAATTCCATAATCGTAGCATGACAGCAACAACGTCGACATGAAGAGATAATATGTATTTGTTTACAAATTTGAAAGTTTTAAATATTTGACCAAAGCTAGATGTGTTAACATAACAGCATAAAAGAGAATAACATGTTGATTTGTTGATTTCAAAACCCGAAAAGATATTGTAAAATGTTATAGATAAGATTGGGATTTCCATAATGCATTTAATGATTGTAAAATTAAATGTTGTATCATCATTCGCAATAGCAAGATGGTTTAACTTTAAAGGTATGAGAAATAACGAATGAATTTAATGGGAATAAATAAAACATTATTTATGTTCGGCTAAATTTACAGTACAGCATGAAGATAGAATAAACCTCAAAGGTCAATCTACGATAAACGAACAAAAAAAAACAGATTTAAAATTTATGGAGAACATATGTTATATTTAAAGCAAATCGGGATATATAATACAGCTGTTTTATAATTAATCATAGGACTGGCAAATTTGTATAACGTTTGAAATCATTAATACATTTGAAGCGACTAAGAACCAAACCCTGCATGTCAAATTTACTTAAAATCCAGTATAACATTTGCTTGCACAAAAACTAAACAATCATTAGAACAAAGTCAATGTACAAAATTAAAATGAAGTAGTATATAACTGAACAATCTGCTTTCACATCATACCAGCAAGAGAGAAAATGATCTCCAAATAGACAAGATTATGTCAGTAAATTGGATGACTTGTGGAATACGGACATTGATGACAAATAAGAACATGAACAATTTAACGATGGATAAACAAAGGAGATGACATACATATACACGATACCATCAGGGAAATCGTAAGAGAGTGGACGCATTAAATACAATTTGATGATGACAAATAATTGCATAATAGAAATGTTAATTATTTGCTGGTCAAGGAAACGGTGAATGCTGTTCAACTTCCACAGACCAAAAAAAATTCCTTTACAGTCAAAGACCAGAATATGAACGTCTTTTACTTAAAACAAAACCACAAAATAAGTTGAAGTTCTACTAAATCTAATTGAGGTATGCAATCACCCTTGTCATAAAACAATGGACTCAGGATGAATCAAGCAATGAAGATAATATCGATCAACCTGTCAAGTTACTTGACAACATGTGGAACAATCAAACTTAAAATAGGCGAAACAGTTAACATTTGAAAACAAAACAAAAATTTTTGTAAAAGAACTACCATACTAACGGTAGTGTATAAATGCACACTTGCAGCGAACTACTGCACCAAGCGTGCATGTATATCTCACACGATCCTACCTATACTCGAAGGTTTAATTGACACATGACAATTAAAAAAAAGAAATAAAAATTAAAATACACCCCACACAAATCATTTATAATAAACGTTATGGTTCCAGCAGCTCTTCAAGTTTTATATTGTTAGCTACACGTTCACTCAAATTCGCAAATGACAAACCAGCGAATGACAAGTTAAGTAACATCATATATCCAGAAAAAGAAAAGTCACAATCTGCACAGAATGTTTAAGCAATCGAATTTAGGGCTTCGCCAATTTTTCCAGAACATGTTATTATTATTATGGCAAATGCAAACAGATTATACCCTATATTTATTTAGCCTTTAGTAATTTGTCCATGAAAAATTCATCTTCGCCTCAAGATATAGCGCTATGTCTACGTGCGCAGGACTAAAACGTTCAAAAAAATTGCTACAGGCAAAGCAACTGCCGATAGTGCCATACAATCTGTTCTTTATACAACTGGTTCAGCCTTTCACCTAACGATATTTGTTCTGTAACTTTTGAATTGTTTCGTACTGTCTCTGAAAACTCATTCCAACCCATTTAGATGTCCAACTAACAACGCCTTGTTAAAACGTTCAACAATTTCCATCTGTTTTTCAATAGATAATTTTTTATTTATTTTGGTGACTCAGTTTGTACACACTGTCTGTCTGCCTGTATGTCTGGAGTCATAGTCGATTGGTAGCCTCTCCATTCATCTGATTGTACTGGCTAACATATAAAACAAAATTGTAATTGGAAAGCTTAAATCTACTTATGATATATGGGTCTGGTGCATAAGGTTCACTTTCTATACAACAGTTGATCTCCAAGAATACTGTACATGAAAAAAGGCTAAACATATCTGTCATCGCTAATCTTTCAAATGTCAGATAAGATGATCTTGCATTGATTTGTTTGGTAGAACTGATATATGTCCCGTTTAATTTCCAGTGGAAGATTAGGTCACCGAAATCGCCGTCAGCTTCTCATGTTGTACTTAAATGCTTGTGAAGGATGGCTTTTTGTGATTGTCTAATTTGTGGCTTGTCTGGAAGTTAATATAAAATAAGGCAATACAGACTTCATTGAATAACTGAGTTAATTTACTTAAAGGGTACAATACATTTCCACACTTTAATAACGTCTTATTGAACGTGCTACTGGTGGTTTATATTAATTTTAAACAAGAAACCAACAAGAGTACCCTTAAGTGAAAACCATTTATGAATCCCATGGTATAAGACCAAACTTTACAATGTCGTGAGTCTCCACCACAGCATAAATTAAATGAGAAATTTGAGGCTGATTCAACTAACATAAATCGACAAAAAGAATAAATATTCGCCCATGTTTCATACGTACCACAAATCGATACCAACTGAAGTTTTCTGGAAATATCCAAAGCTTTTGGGATTATAAGAGTAGCGGAGCATCTCCCTTGCTTAATTAGCATAATGAAAAAACGATATAATTTCAGTTTAATAAATATATGGAAAGTAATGTCTCAACTGGCTTCATTTTCCGATCAATATAGCTTTGATAAATTTAATACGTCTTCCATGGAATGCAATATCTCAGTGATACCTCTATGTGTTCAAATTATCGTATATTTGATAAGATTTGCTATTGCTTATGATGGCTGTATATCAAACTCAACAGCTGTGTAAAACAAATAAAAAAAAGACTTAGAACGGCTTATCCTCGAACATACTCTACAGATACGTTCTTGATAATACAGACAAAACACAAGTTGTGGTAACCTACCTACAATTTTCAGTTCTTTAGTTTTTATTTCATTCCTTGTCCCATATTTCATCAGACCCAAGTATTGTCCGCTGTTTGCTCGAGTTATGTTGACTAAAACCACAGATAACCTCCATTCCTTGTCGCTGACATTCCGTACTTTGCAATACATTGAAGAGTCTATCATCTTATATTGGCATTTCATATATTCCATCATAGCAATTTCCATCCTGTTTCGTTCAAAACTTGTATCTGATAGACGTAAGACGAATAATACGTTGGTCCTAGTATCCATTCCAATGTTGCATTGCATCCTGGGATGGCAAACAATTCATTTTCTAAAGAAAACATACTTATAGTATTCAAAATACGTTGAGGAAGGGGAAGTACCTGTTGTCTTAGAATATTAACACGAATTTTCTACATAATAGATTTTAACCAATTGACAGTATGACCTTAATACATTACTGGGAGAAGATAATTAAATATCTTTAAAACTGAAATATTTTCTAGTTATTTGAAGGTCTTCCTAAAACTTAACGCTGCGATTAGTTTTCCCTTTTATGAGAGTTAAGCTGCAACACAGAATTATTATACACATTAGGTCCATTTTTGACATATAAAAATCTCGTGAATTTATTGTTGAAGGACAATAATATTCATATGCAGTTCTTGCCTCTTTTTAAGTGAAATGAATAAGATGGTCCTGAAATTGTTGCCCAAGATGTGACAGGGGGGAAGCATCTTACGTTTCCGATCATTGATAGGAAGTAGATGAGAAGTATGATTATTTCTTGCTGTGTTAGAGCATTATTATACGATGTGTTTTATAGTAATAGTACAAATTAGCTCATTTTGTATGTCTAGTTCGTAATGATGTATATGTTAAGTTGTATGCAAACCGTCATTTCTTCATGTTTAGTCACTATGGATGTGTACAACGGCATTGCTTTTCTGTGTATGTACGGGAATGTGCACGTGATCACTCTTTTTCAGCTTTAATATCCAGATATTCAATGATTTAGCTAGGCCTTCACAATGTTAGGTAACTCGTTGAGTACCTCCCTTGGTAGTACCTAGCTCTCGGGTTGGATTAACTACTAAAGTCAAATCTCCTAACACTATAGTCCTCTCCTGGTATAAACGTTGTCCATAGGTACAGGTATAATTTCTTTTAACTAAACGATTAAAGTTATATTTACTTAAAAAAAAGAGAGAAAGTATAATTGTATCAGTCTTCAAAATAAGTGGAATTTGTGTATTTTAAAGCTACAGTCAGTATTGTACTATCGGGGGGGGGGGTCGACGGGGCAGTTGCTGCGGCACCAGAGGTCTTGGGGCGCCAAACAACGGGCTCCAGAGGTCTTGGGGCGCCAAAACCCTTTGAGCCTTCATCGTCGTCCTCTGCGCCATTTACCCTTAGTATGCCACTGCCTCCAATCTAATTTTTAGTTGATAAGGACATCAGCCGTAAGCAAGGAAGAAATGTAGTAGTGGGCACATTTCATTTTCGATATCTAGTTCGCAATGATGTATATGTAAGGTTTTACGAAAACCGTAATTTCTACATTTATAGTCACTATAAACGCGTATAAAGACAGTGCTTTTTTCGATGTATGCACGGAAATGTGCATGTGGACACTCCACTTTTAATTTTTATATTTTCCGTAGTTTTGTACTTCGCATATTCGTTAGTCATGAAAATGAATACAATAGAAGAATTCAAATGTAAATGGTATTCATATTACAGATTACCTCTTGTTATAAATGCTTTTGAAAAGCCTACCAGTCAGAACGCTTCGCACACTTTTTGGTAAGTGTCATTGTCGAGTTTGTCAGTCTGTTCAGTCTGATGCACAGGTAGCATGAAGTCACTGTATGCAAATGCCAAATATTTGAGTGCTAACTAACATACCATTCTTTATTGGGTATATTTTCAGTAAGATGTACTCACGTTTCATTTAATATGACAATTTTCATACAAAGATATTTATCTTGCTATATACTTCTACTAAATTTGACTTTCATAATTGTAAGGGTAACTATATTCAGATCTAGTCAATGTACACGGCACGTGCTGTCCTTTCTTTAGGGAGATTGTTAGTCTTGTAATCATGCAATAGCTGTATTGCGTATTATTTTGATAGGTGCTGTCAATTGCTTTTTATAGCAGGATTGGAGCTGCCCAATTATTTCGTTTATGTTAGACGTTTGTTATGAGCAGTCTATATATTTCTTGCTTTCCGATAATCAAATACCTGCCACTACAATTCTGTGCCATTGTAGTGAAGTTGTGTACATTTATTTAAGCTTGGCACTTATAATGTTAAAGCCGAGAAATCTTTTGGACTCCTTCTTTTATTCAACCGGTTACATTTTGGCGCTGCGAGCAGGGTTCTGTAAATATTGCTTGGCAATACTTGGTATCATAGGGGCTGACCACGATACTGGAGCCATCATGAGGGATGGCCAGGAGGCCCGCTGAGTGATATGACGAGGTCATATGGACTGGTTCCGTAAGAATACAAGCCACGACCCGAAATGGGTGTATGTCCGTCTTTTGCTGTCATAAACTGTTTCCGTTGATCAACCGAAAGCGAATTTTCACTGACCGGACAATGATGAGGTTGATTCTTTTGTTATATTCATTAACACTGTTTCATTTGCAGTGGACCACTTCCGTAGATTTTAACGCAAAAATCCGTTTTTTCCTGTCTGCATACACTCCAGTACAGTATCTGCTTTTGATTAGGAGACTTCGACAATTCATTGCTATACTTCGACTCGCCATTTAACACCAAACATGTCTGACCTGGTATTTGATTTCAAGGATTGCCTTCAACACAGATTCAAGGATTAGAATTCTTGACGGACATTTAATTGTTTCGGATTAAATGAACATAGCAACATTGATGTCAATTATTTAATTTTATTCGAATTTTTAAATGATATTGGCCATCTTAAATTTATTCTTTTTTCAGTAGTTGATCTTCCCACTTGGGATGATGACATATTTGAGTGGTTGAAATGCATCCGCCAAGTCACATTACATAATTGCAATAATTATCTATTACTGACTTTTCATGCAGCTTCAACATAGTTTCAATCAGTGACTTGAATTTGAAAAAAAAACACGACAACAATGGTTGTGAGATTTTTTCATGAGATTTCACATCACGTAAGATTTGTGTAATTTATTTGCATTATTTTAATTGTGGTGATGAAGCAGTGTTTATTGCACATGTGATGTAAGCATTTGGTGCCTAATTTTGTATACGTGTCTTCACCTTTAGGTCAAATGTAATTTTGCACAGGAGTCCCATATTTTGTTTGATTACTCTTTTTGATGGCATATCTATACTGTAGAGTAGACAGTTTAGTTGTCTACTATCTGCCCATATAATACTGATGTTTAGTAGCAACAGTTTCCTTAGTTTACCGACATCTATTCCACCCCACCTCCATCCTCTTGTAGTTCAAGATCCGCTACAGTAACATTATGTTTATTATGCGTGTAGCTTATGTGATTTATCTGATTTCATAGATACTTTCGGTTTCCGTTTTAGCGTTAGATTTGATTCATGTTCGCCCTGTAAGTAAACTACTGTTACGACTCTATGGTCATCACCTAAGTAACAGAAAGAATCAGAACCAATAAGGTTGTAAAACTTAACAAATAATTTAATTATTAAAGTTATAAATAAAAATGTGAGAGGAACTTACGGTATTATGAAGTGAAACCAAGATAATGCTTATAAAGTTCTACGAAGATCCAAAAGAATGAAACGTTTCGTCTAAATTTGAAGACCGGAAAAGTATTGGTCCGCCGAGAATTGTGACGTTGTCAAAATGGTAGCACAGTTTCAATAGTCGGTTTATCAATGGGACTAGACGTCCAGTGAATCCCTACATATATATTCTCTTGTGCTGATGAAAATGATTGACATGATGATGAAGGACACTGCCATATTCGGACCTAGAGACTTAATGCATAAATAAAGATTTATTAATGTTGCCAGCAACCTGTTGCTTTTGGAGAGGGGTCTCAATGAATGAGGTGTCCTTAAATAATAGAAATAATTAGGCGTCGATGTCAAACGTGATGCTATTATTGTGTTTATTATTGTTTGCTGCTGTTTTTGTCGTTGTTGCCGTCGTTTTCATGTCTATTCTGTGGATGCTGCCTTGTGTAACTATTTAACAGGCGATGGGGGATACTATAAATTGAAATCCGTTTCAACTTACAAACACAGTCACATTGGATAATAGTATCTACGTTGTTGAAATATGATAATATTCCAATAAGGTTTTTGTTATCCACTTACATAGAACATGATACTTGAATAGTTTATCAGCTACTGACAATGCTTAATCAGTACAAATAAACAATATGCCAATGTCACTGGCTGTGAGCATACGAAACAACTTAAAACTGTTTGCGCATACATCATCTGCATGTAAAGAATGATGCGTTCCATCTCGTGTCGTCAGACAGACTTAATCTTTAGGAATATATGCCACAATTGTAACAAACAATTCGAGACTGTATTACTAGTTTAAACTCACCATAGTATGTATATGTGCCACGCCAACGGGAAACCACTATCGTCCTATAGTAGCGACATTTTATTCAAACGTTATATTTTTTTAAGTTCCCCGAAATAAGTTTCAATAAATAAACTGGATTTAGAATTGTGTCCTATCTTTGGAATATAAAGCAAACATTATACTTACGTGTAGTGGGTCATGTAGCAGAGATAAGCAACACAGACTCTTCATAAATCTTTATCACAAGCACCTGTAACCCTTGAGACCAGTCAGATCATTTAGAATCACCCTTAACCTTAATACTTTGTACTTAAAAGATTTAAGCGACGGGTGAGTGGAGTTGTCAATGTCACGACTGAAGAATGCATCTCACTAGGAAACACTAGACATATCTCGCTTAAATGCAGCAAACGTTCTCGAACCCTCGACTAATGCTATGTGGACACTTTCCATGGGGTTTTTCTATATTGTCAAACCAGATCTCCTGCCCAGGTGACATTTTCTGTCCCATACTGGAGTCTGAATTACAGCTATGGTATGGTTCTGATGAGATAGTTTGATTTAAAATGCGAGTCAGGGTAGTATGTTAAATCTTACTGTGAGTCGACCATACAATAATTAATTTGTATCATTTTCCCAACCTCCCTATGTTGGGCTTAGATCTTGGAAGCTCAGTCAGTAAATTATATTAAATAAAAAATAATTAAAAGCCTTGATAATCATCCATATTCGAATACGAAGGTCAGGCAGTGAACATTTAAATGTCTCCATAAAAGATATTTTACTGTAACATACGGATGAAATTTAGAAACCTCAGCTGTTTGACTAGATCAATGTTGACGATAAACTATTAAAACTGACTGGAGAATATGTACAGTTAATGTTAGGCCCACACAGAGGGGGACTACTGATTGAGAACTGTTACCTTTAAACTTCAGGGAATTCATTTTATGAGGTGGGACACATTTGCATGACTACTCGCTTTTGATTGATGCCATTATTCCAAATAACGGGATATTTTTTGAACTGTCATATGCTGGATGGACAAGTTTTCCGATCATACATCTGTGCAAGAGTTTATAATTAACTCAAGAATTAATGCGGAAATGTTTTAGTATCTTTATTTATTCCAGTTCTGCGCTGCCAGAGCTCTACTTCAAATGTCCGAAATATTGAATATTTTAGTGCTCACAATTACAATTCATTTCACAGATTTTCATACACTAATACAGACTTAGTGAAATAAAATCTATTGCTTCGGTGTATATCTTCATTTATTTTCATTCCTATTCTCTAGTTACCTGTCTAATCTGTCTTTAATTAACTTGTTTATGGGCGTTTGTTGGCTTGGAACCTGGTACATTGTAATTATTTTGACCCATTTTCAATGAAGTAGGCAATGTAGAGCTGGGCACGAGCATTATTCTATTTTCTCTACGAATGGGCGCACCCCATGAGTTGGCTTAAACTGGATAATGCTCGTACATGTTCTCTATATGGCTTCTATGATGAGTCAGTGAGAATTTCAAGTTTCAACTTGCCATCTGTTTCCTCATGTCACCTAATCTAATAATGCGAGCAACAATTCCAATCAGTGTGCATTTTGGCGCGAGTGTTGGGCTGCTTTTCTCATATTTGGTCAGCATTGCACACTGTAATTGACCCCCTTCCCGGTAGACGTATTCATGTTACAATTCATGTTATATTCTTTCTTTTAGAATGCATCAAAACATGTCGAAACTTGGCTTATTTGAAAAAACAATCAACACCTAGGAAGAAAATTTCGACACTAAGGTTTTGAGTGGTATTCGTCATCTTGGCTATAACTTGTTCCTTAAGCTAGGAATATCGCAAGAGAAAAGATCAGCCACTTCCCGGATGATTTAGTGTAAATGCAGTATCTCGTATTCATGTCTATGTCGCTAAAGAGGATATTCGAGGAAACAACGGAAAGAAGGAAGAGATATATTTAGCAGTAATTTGCAAAAGCGGCTGAAGATATAGAAAGGTTAACGAGGACTATGAAATTAGAAACACCTGTATCCCTTACTATGTGATTACCGCTGAATGACTTGATTAGAAATGCAATTGTTTTCTCCCGTTACTACATTGAGATGAAGCCAATGATATACATAGCAGTCAATGCATCCATAACTGACATCAATATTGATTCACCCAATATGTGCTTGAACGGGGTTTTTATTGTGTCCAAAAAGACCGGTGAAAGTAATCTGAATATATTGTAAAGCTCGGTAATATAAAACTTGGTGACTATAATGGGAAATTATTCATAGAGTTTATAATTTAAGGAAACTTTTCACAAAAGAAGCTTTGTATTTCATTGATGAGGAATAAAAACACAAGAAATGAGCAACGTAAGCAACAACAATTATTAAACTCACATTTAATGCATCTCGTTTGACGTGAGAAGTATTCACAATAACATACTACCTGATGGTGGTCTTGATAATTATCTAACATACATAAAGGAATTATACAACGTATATAACAAAATAATCAATAGTATAGAAATTTAGGTAATTTATCACACGAGACAAAGGCTACATCTGAAGCTACTCATTAAAAAGTCATAAAACGCGTACAAACTGCAATGACAGTAACCACCTATATGCAATACATTTACTATAATATATGCTTTCAACTTACATAAATAAATATTTAACAACAGGTCCATTAACCAAAAATAAAGTTATTTTTCTGCCACCTTAGTAATACGGCGTAAAAATATATTGATATTAAGATCACAAAAATCAATTAAAAAGATTGGAAAATATGCGTATTTTGATTCTCTCTTACCCATTACATAAACTTCTCCACACGTTACTACTATGTAGTCAGACATATCGCCAACATACAAAAAGTAGAAATTACTAGCTATCATATATTTTACGTCTGCAGATTATAGCTAAAATGAGAAAAGTGTACATCCAAACTGATATAATAAAAATATATGAAACACAAGTACTAATTTCACTGCAGATCATGCATTCAAAAAAGTCGATGAAAGCTGAAATTACATTGCCAAATAAACATGCAGCCAAACCCTTCAACACGAAATTTATTAGACTGACTTAATCTAACGTTCATCAGAAAATGAAGAATGTATAGCAAAATAGAGTACTGTAAAAGATTTCAAAATGAGTAATGCAAACGATGCTAATTGCTTGAATTATACATGGAACAGAACAACCTGTGCAGGTAATCAGGAAATCCTTATGACTAGAAGCTAAATGAATAAACGATATAATATCAGATCTTGAATAATTATCATGTACGGTTATATTAGGTGATCAAATATATGATTTTGCAATGTTTGTATTTAGACGGGGTGGGGGGGTGGGGGTGCATGGATGCTTTAACTACTGTCTAGGTTGAGATAGCAATGTAGCATGTGTATGATTTAGACTTATCCAATTTATTTTCACGAAATATGTATGTCCATGCTATTAAATGGCGATTAACAATAAATATGTGTTGTACTTATATTGTCAATATTCTTTAAACTTAAGTTCTAGTCTATGTCAGAGTCTATGTCACACACAACCAGTAAAATGAAGCCTGGTGAGAAAAGTGACAATTGAAACTAACATCACACTCGTGCGAACTAGTGTGGAAGGAATAATGAACGTTCTAAATGACTGAGTTTTATACAGGGTTCAGACACTGACATTTTCTTGGACCTGAAAGTATAGGTACATCACATGTTTTTCTTCCCTTCTTATCTTCCAGTAAATAGCATTTAAACGACTGTTGAGGCAAGCTCTTTTGAATGAAAACAGAGGTTACAGTAACGCCTCAGAAAGGTGAGCTACCCTCAGGAAAAGTTTGATCAACCAATTGGTGGTAATAATGTTCATGAATCGGCTGCAATGGTATGCAAAGATACCAATGTATCTTCTTCCTTAAGGTCTGTCTATTTGTTATGAAGAGGAAACTAAAGTGGGTTAACGACCGAAACCACAAACTGAAATTATAAATTATGATTTAAATGGGTCCAGTGTATGGAAAAAGGAGGACGAGAGAAGATGTACATGCTCCAATAAATTGCAAACGTAGATTTACACAGAGACGCTCATGTCTAGATGTAACCTTGAATTGACTGAATACGATGGTCACGTTAGCAGTCTTCTTTTCATGGTACATAAGTCAATATAAATCATTGTTAGGGATCACCTCAGCACATTGGAATACCAGAAGTGCAAAGAGATCGGTTGTATAAAAAATTAGATCCGATAGAAATTATTAAATCTCAAGCACGTTGTGTCTTGTACAAATAGAGAAATAACAACCAATAATAGTATAAATAATAGCAAAGAAAGACAGTCAGGCCAAGTGGTCAAAAATTAGTGGGTTTGCATTTAGAATTTGGAGGAGATTGGTCTTAAGTTTGTTTTCAAGTTTGATAAGAATTAGTACTCCAAGGTCATGGATCAATGGTCAGATTCAGAAGTCACCTAAAGTCAGTGGACCATAAGCGTTGAAGGTCAGACTTGCACGCTAGAAAATCGTACTAATCGAGAGACTAGAGATCACTGATAAGAGAGAAACAGAAAATCACAAGGGAGAAATGTACATTATATGTACACAACAAGCTGAAGCCACACGTGCAAATAATTAGAAGGACTAAAAATGAGAGTAATGAAAAAATACAGAAAATTAATTTCAGTTTATTAAAAAATGAATGTGATAGAAATTAAACAAAACAGTTCCTGTCCGCAAAAGCGTTTTAATATATGTTCAGAATTTTATAGGCCTCTAATGACTCAAAATGAAAAACAAAATGTATTTCTCTTGTGCTTTATATTTCCAAATATACACAGACGTTTATCGGACAAACTAAGTAAGGAAGTATATTCGTGAAAATCATTGATTCGCATCATTATCAAGATAAAGTTATTTACTGCTTCTGTTCCAAGGGAAGTAACTCAAGATAAAAAAATGGTAACTTAAGTGGGTCAAGAAAGAATCAAGGAAGCAAATCCTTGAAACCAGACTACACAAGTGGAAGTAATGCAATGGTGAAGAGAACAGACAGATCATAGGTGTGAAAGAATTATCATTTGGATATTATAACAAATCATTTTATAGACCTGAATAATTTCAAATACACCCGAAAGTTATTGGTAATGGATACAAATAATTAAATGACTTCTTTTATTGTGTGTGCATGTGTGTGTGCGTGTGTGTGTGATTTAGATTTTTAACGTAGCTTTAACAATTTTTCAGTCATATCGCTACGATGTCTGCAGTGTGACAGTTTATGGTGATGTCTAGCACTGGGACATCATGCCGCAGACATGTGGCATGATGTCCCACCCAGTCACATTCCTGACACCAGACCGACCAGTCCTAACACTGACCTCTTAATGATGAGCACCAAGCAAGGCAACTGTTAGTATCATTTTTGTAAGTCTTTGGTATGACTCGGCCGGGGATCGAACTCGAGACCTCCCGCATCCGAGGCGGACGCTCTTACCACTAGGCCACCGGCCTTCTTTTAGAAACTATCAGCAGAATGTGACCATATTTCAAAGAATGCATTTTGTTATAAGAGCTTTCAATTCGTACAGATCTTGCCTATCTGCCATTAAGTATATCCAGCGTAACGTAAAATTAAAATGTTTTAAATGATTTCTTCCAAACAATGAACACATAATTAGACAAAATTTTGCAGGCAGCATTCTGGGATAAAGTGCTTTATATCTGAGCAGGTGATTCCAGTCTGCTAACAAATATGTATATTTTTACTAAAAAGTACAACTCAAAACAGACAAAACAGCTTTATTAACTTCAAAAATCTAGCTAAGACACTTTAATCACATTTATAGAATTATCCGAGCTTAAATCATGTATAGGGTAATTTTTCTGCATTCATATATGGATGTCATTGGTAAAATTAGAAAACATTTTCACGACGTAATCTAAAATTTGCTGGACATGATTTCACCAGTTATGACGCAGAAGGTACTGTTATAGAGTCTTTCGCTTTTGGAAAGAGATGTCGGCAAAGACATCAAAACAGATAAAAGCACAAAAGCTAAAGAAAAGTTGGAATAATTATTTTCACAATATATAATCAATAACATAGAAATAAATTCAATAGAAAGCTTCCTTGTCACCCTGATATGTTTTCCAATTGTTCTTGCGTTTGGCTACTTGGAAGCGTGTGTTGATGTTATAATATCCAACAGCCTTGATAAATTGCCCTGAATCTTGGCATACATTATAGGTATGCGCTCAGCACACATGCCATTGTATCATCGTGCTCTGATGATCTCAGACCATAAATTATGTTCCTTGTTTGTTGTATATAACCATTCATTATTGCCCATTTCTTACTGTGACTGAATGATCTTTGCTACATTCTGCTCATGCAAAATCGTCTTAGTTCATGACAGCCAGAAAGTTATTTCATGGGTTGACGGGGTCGTTTTGTCCATTAATATAGTAAACATTATGATTTAAGGGAAGTAACTAAAAAATGCTTCAGTGACATGCAGTTGGGTTACATTTTGCAGATCATCGTCTCCATTGCAGATGAGGCAATTTTAATACTGCGTACAGTTTGTAAATTTTAACGTTTTTTCCATTATTATCAACATTCTTTGCAACATTTCAAACAAGCCAGATGTGAAACACACTATTGGTGAGGAATACCTCCCTGTTTGGCGTTAACATAGAGAGAAGCTAATTGTGGTCTGCGGTTGGTAGGCGTTGAAACTGGACTTCAGAGACACAGGTAAATAACGCCACTGCATTCACAAATTGCGTGACCATTTGATAGCCTCATTTTAGTTGTAATTTTAGTAATTTTGCAATCGATATTTGGCTGCTAATGCAGTATCGTTTCGAGAGAAGTACGAAGCAGTCTGATACAAGGTTTTGCCGTAAAGGAGGCTGACATGTCGTAAAGACGATACTAAACAATAACATTCGATCCAAAAGAGAAACATGTATCAATTATCAAGATATAACTGCAATGTATACAGATTAAATATGTTAGTTTTCTTTTCGTCTTTTGCTTTGAGATGTATATGGCAAACAAAGTTTTCAATGATATAATTAGTTTTTGAATCTGCAACCTAGCTCCACTCATTTGAGAATTTTCTAGTAAAAATTAGGACAATATACATATTGATGGATCACGAATGAGGAACAGTTTCTAGCACATGAGAGAGTTATGACCCTTTTTAAATTAGAAGTTTGCCTTTAAAAAACATTATGCCTATAATTCTAGTCAAATGGTTGATACATTTATTTTGCGTACCCCACCATGACAGTTGTAGGGCCACTTAGTGTTATCTTTGTTCTTACGTCCAAGCATTAAAATTTGGTTATGTGTTGCGTTTTGATTATTTCAGGTTCTATAGTGGTGTATACATGCCCCATAAATATATTTCGAGTTTTAATTCATTAATAACTTTTATTTGTTATTGTTGATGTGAGTACAAATGTAAGACTACATAGGAGAACGTGGGTTTAGGAATAATATTTTGAGTATATTTCAAGAAGGCAAAAATATGCTACTAAAGAAGAATGCACTGGATGAAAATTACAAGGAAATGTTCACTATCAACATATAATTGGAGATTATGCTATTTGAAGAAAGTAAAATGCAGCTGTTCGACCTACAATGTCCTGATGGTTGTTTTCCTGCCTACTGTGTATCATTCCACGTTGTTGTGAACATATTTTGCACTGACATTGAAGTATTACACCAATACAAACTGTACTTTTGCTTTTTCTATTGCTTTCTTAACTTTAAATAAATTTGATAAAATCAATAATGTACTTTTACAGAACCTAAAACTATATGGTATATATCATTGTAGGGCACAGTTTGTGTTTTGTCATTTCCATATCCTACTTTCTACAGTTTCAATGTTTTTTATCCCTCGAAAACGATGGACCCATACAAGTACTTTAATCAAGAAATTGAACCATATTATACAGGTGTCCCAGTTTATAAAAGAAATATCATACATTGCATGAACAGGCCTAAAGTAAGATATGTTAAAATTATACTTTAGCCCGTACTTGCATCCAAGCGATATGGATCTTGAAATGGCTCCTTTTAGAGATGCACGACAAATTTCTTTTATCGGACGAAAACATGTTGTTATTCATCATTGTTAATACGAAATCGTTTTGGGTGTCATCACAACGGCACTCTTCAAAGGTGGAATCATGGTAGTGATTTGGCCACTTGGTTTCTCTTCTGAGTCCTCTGAAGTAAGCTATATCGATGACAAACACGCGATGTTTTCAACCAGTACTCCTATTGCAAAGAAAGGGAAATTTAGTACGAACGGTACGATAATTCCGTGAAGCGACGTTGTCGTATTTACCGCCAGCGTTTTTGCGCTGCTAGGATCAGGTTGGAGGTGGCTGAAAAAATAATCGTGCTCATGATAAACCCGAGCGCGCTAAAAATCAAATCAGTTGCAAAGGCCTGCTAACGGAAAAGTGTTTGCAGCCGCTGGTCAGGTTTTTTGTCCTTGTGGAGTGCTAGTGCTGGCAGACTTAAGCCGCTGAGCTCTTTCTTCTTCGAGCTGATGGGTGCGATCTCGTATCGTCTGGCTCTTCTTATCCTTTTGGTAAGACTCGTATCACTTTCCGCATAGTCCAATTTTTATGATCTACAGCTATGTGGTTATTAATCGACGTAAGCCTCTGTAAGTTTCGAGAAGCAATTTATAAGCTTGTTACTTATGTTTTGAAGCGCCGCTTTGAGACCAAGGATTTCGTGCTCTTAGAGGTTGATTTTGCTGTCGCAGAGAACAGTACAGGTTGGAGTCATATTCGTTGCACTCCTACTTGAGCTGACAAGTCGCAAGCAACATATCTATGGTCCCTAGTCCCTTCTTAAAACAACGAGGACTATCAGGCTGCCGCCTTTAATTGATGTGATGCATCACCCGATTCTGTAGAAATCTGCTGATGATTCTGCCGACTATTAACGGCAGGTAGATGCATTGGCTGTTGCATTATGAGTGTCTGTTGCCCTTCCGCTCATACATAAAGACTATGTACGCATCTCTGTATACCTGTAGTATGGATCCTTGAGTAATTTATTGACCCATGTGTAAGCCCCAGGTTTTTACACCACCTGCTGTTCTGCTGGTATAGCATCGGCATCAGGTGATGTGCCATTTTACGGCAGGAAAATAGCTTTGTCAGTTTCAGTCAGAGTTGGAGGATCAGCAAGCGATATGTCAATTTCTACTCCGACAGATGGTCACGTGGCTTTCATTGATAGATGATTGTTGATTGACGATATTGTTCAAGTGATTGATCTGTCTGATGAATATGGTCCCTATTTTGTCTTCGAACCGTCATATAAGTCTTTCAGGACATTTCTGTCCGCGCAGGATTAAATCGTCTGACGTGTTGCTCAGATATGAGCTTTTCAACTTTTTGGGCTTGCATTGGACAGTCATTTTCTTGGTATAAATACTTTTTATATGACTAAGGGCTCTCTAAACAGGGTAGATGGAGCCGCTGTTTTGCTATCAAAAGTATGTCAGCATCTTTCTCATTAAAAGCAATGTTGATATCAACATGCACAAGAACTCGATGTTTTAAACGCAGTCATGTACACATAGTCGCTTAAGGAATACCAGCTCTCCTTGAAGTGGTTTCATAGATCTCAACAAACGCATGTTTTACATTCTCCTGCTTTAGTTTGAATATATTGCGCGTTTGGTGCGCTTTAATGCTTTGCGATCCACTGCTGTGCTATATTCATATATGGAGCTTGGAAACTATGAGTCGGTGGTCAGTGAAGTATTCTCCACTTCACATGGCCTTCGTCATTCGGACATCTACCTCTCACTTCTCATGACGATGACTTAATAATTTTCCAGTGTGTGGAGCGTGGATGTATCGAAAACGGCTTGTTCCGGTTTGATAGATAGAAGGCTATGTTTGTTATGTTGAGGTCGTGGTCAGCACATTTCTCAACAGGAGGACTCCGTTGCTATTACATTTGCCAATACCATTTTTATTTCAAAGACGCCTGGCCATGTCTGGTGTTCTGCGTTAACGCAAGAATTAAAGTCACCAAGAATTCTGAGTTGTCTACCGTTCTCCGATAAGAACCACAATTTCTACATCTCATGTTGGATGGTCGTCGTAGGTACATAGGTACCGACGATACTATCATGTCATTCTTCTATTTTCATTTGCATGAGTCTGTAATTCGCGCCCTTTGGGAGATATGTCAGCTGACTAGGTGTGAATTGATAGCATCCAACACAAGCTTCACATCTCTTTTATATACTTTGGCCACTCTTGGATAAAGTGTAGCAAGATTCTACCAAACTGAGTTGTCCTTTCTCAACAAGGCGAACTGCACTCAAGGTTACCGTCTGGATGTTGAATCTGACCACTTCTCTGCCAAACTAGAACAATTTTTTCTCTTGTATATCTACTGATGTACTGTCCATTTGCGTACATTCTATGCATTGGGGTTGAGTGGCATCTGCTTTGTTTCTTTTTGTGCTGTTTGGCCGCCATGACTGGATCCCTATCAGCCGAAATATGCTGGAATGAGTTAATGTGTATATGGTAATGTTCAAGACACCTCTTCTAGCCTCTTCCTCAAACCTCGGGGATAACCAATAAGATCCTAAAAAAAGAGACTGCTCATCCTACCAGGTAATTTAACGAGTTCCACTGCTGATATAATACAGTTTAAATGGACCCTATGTCAGTAGGCGACTCTTTGAAGCTTTGCAGCTACACTACTCTAAGTATCTACAACTCCTATTTCGCCTATTGATCGTCGGCCAA